>OY747713.1:47514412-47661912 GCA_963556495.2 Valencia hispanica | reverse complement strand
CTTCATTGAAAAGTACAGTGCTTTTCCTTCAAAAATAAGGACATTTCAATGTGACCCCAAACTTTTGAACGGTAGTGTATATATAAACTAAATTAACAATAACATATTGTACAGTAAGAGCAAAATTCCAACACAAAAACATTCTGTGCAGTTATTAAAGACAGCATACCCAAGGAATGTGCAACTGAGCATAAGGTTTTTTTGTATGTACAAAATGTGCATGTGTATTTGTGCATTTAAAAAACAGACCATTTTACAAGAAGTGAAAATAAAACTGTGGAAACAACAGATATGCAATAACAGCAGAAATGTAATTTAAATGAGAAGGCAGTGCAAATATTAGCAGAGATTCAAACATTCATTAAATTTGTTGGGAGAAAGGGTGGGTAGAGTCGAACGGCTGCTGGGAGTAAGAATATGCGCAGATGTTTCTTTTTGCACCTAGGATGTGATGTGCACTTAGTTTTCATTTATTCAGAACAAAGCAGATTAATACTTATGAATTGTAATGTAAAGTATCTGTAGAGATTCACATGAGGGTGCAGAGAATAATCCTCAAGGCTAATGCAGAATCCGAAACACTTTAAAGGGACCTTAAATGAATCTACCACCATTTTTATCACAGCTTGTAGAGTCACATTTGGAATATTAGCTTTGTTGTTTTAATTAGGTCTTTTTCAGGGGCCTGTACCATGAAGGTGGCTCAACAAACTCGGGGTTACAGGATTGGTTTTGAATCGACAAAACCAAACCGATGCAATCAGGCTTAATTGGTACCATGACGCAGGTTATCAACTTTCTCTGTCAACTCAGGCTTTGATCCTTAAGCTATGATTAATCCACAGGCGCGTGCACATAAAAGAGTGACGACGACACTGAACAACCAATCGCGTTCGATATGGATAGAGCGAGAGCTATCTACTTTTCAACGGAGGAGCAAGAGATTATTCTCCAGAAATATGAAGAATTTAGAAATATTTTTCAAGCACGCAGTAACACTGTATCTGCTGCCAAAGCAAGAGAACAATCGTGGAGGAAGATTGCTGATTGTGTTAATGCGTGGGTTAAACAATTAATGTACATTTAAGTAGGCTAAGCATATTAAAATATATTAAATGCTAAAATGAAAATGTATTCGTGTTGATATATATATATATATATATATAATGTGTGTGTAGATGTATGTAAAATGTGAAAGTATAGGCTATTACATCCTAAGAAAGATTGATATTCATTGATTTTTAGATGCAACCCCAACTCCAAACGGTCTTGGCAGCAGATCAAGACAAAATATAAAAATATAATTCAAAGTGGTGAGTATTTACCATATTTTTTATTATTTTCTTAGAACATTTAATCACAAACACTTGTTTGCAGCAAACAGAAAAAAATGTGAAATAAGGAAAACTGGGGGAGGGCCACCTCCTCAAGATTACACTGTGGCAGAGGAGTTGGCTCTGAGCAACAACAAGGGGCGGCCGATTATGGATGGGATTGCATGTGCTGTACAGTCAGGGCATGGCTTCGACGAGTCACATTTGTTATGTGCGGCTCAAGAAGCTCACAGAGATAAGACATTCCTTCCGCGGAAAATCTATCTTTCATACAAGTACGCATCAGGAAAGTCAAATGGATTTTGTCTGTCCCTAAAAACTCGTTCTCTACGAAGTGCTCGTCTAACAATTTGCGCGGAGATGTCCACAGGATTAGGGAGAAAAGGTGAAGCCATTGCAACAGAGAACAGACGCTGGGAATTAGTTACGTCACATATATATGTTTCTTTGCTCACAGCTGATTGGTCAAACTTCAGTCTGAGATCGCAAATCCAGAACATAACCTGCCCCGGAGCAGGTTAGCCGTGCAGCGTAAGATACCATGGCAACGAACACCGATCAAAGCCGAGCCACTTTCATGGTACCCAAAACCCAGGGTTGGTGGAAACTAAGCTGAAACATAGCTGGCTAGCCACGTAATCCGGCTTCATGGTACAGGCCCCTGCATATGTTCTGATAGTTGTATGAAGCATTCTTTAAAAAACAAACAAATGTGACAGAAGCAAGGGAAAGGGAAAAGGAGTGGGAGGAGCAAATTTTTTTTTACAACAAATTCAATTAACATGAAAATATGAACTACATGTGTCTACTGAATCCACAGCTATAATAGTAGCAACTGTAATTCAGCATTTCTTGGTTTATTTAGTGTGCATCTAATTGTGTGGGTTGTGCCTGCATGTGTGTATTTGTGTGTGAAGAAGAGTCAAATGTTTCCAGGGGTTAAGGTGTGGAAAAGTAAGTTCCTCCCAATAGCCTGGGAGCAGCTCCTGGAGGACAAAATCCACAGCAGCAAATGGCAGCCTCAAAACACGGCAGTACTGACAGAATTGTTTGCTTGCATACAATTGCTAAACATTTCCTTTATTCAATAAGTTAAAGATGTATTTATTGGATATGCTACCTTTAAATCAGGGATCTCCAACTCCAATCCTCAGGAGCAACTGTCCTGCAGCTTTTAGATGCATTCCTGCTCCAACACACCTGAATCAAATGACTGGTTCATTACCAGGTCTCTACCGATCTTGATGGCATGTTGAGGAGGTAATTCAACCATTTGGTCCAGCTGTTTTGAGGCATGGATGCATGCAAAATTTGCAGAACAGCAGCTCTGGAGGACTGTAGGTGGAGACCCCTGCATTAGAATATTAAACACGTATCTGTTTAGTTTTTAGGAGGGTGCCAGCCTGTAGCTGCCTTGATGATTCAAAACAGATTAAAGGTAATGGGACGATTTTGAGCGTAAGTACCATTACTGCTGATATGCTCTCAAAGGAATTATCTGTAAAAAAAAATCCCCTCTACCAATCAAGATTGCTCCATGCTGATCAGAACAATGAGGACGATGCTGCAGGAAGACATTACACACACACACACCTGTTTCTTGAACTGTTGACACTCTTCAGGGGTCATCGTATCAGCTTTGGCGATGAGGGGAATGATGTTGACTTTTTCATGTAACCGCTTCATGAATTCAGTATCTAGAGGCTTCAGCCTGAGGACAGCAGCCAGTTAGTTGGACAAATAAGTTGAAATTTTATACTGGTTTAAATGCAGGACACCTAGAGTAAATCAAAAGACAATGTTGATCTATATGTTGGGACAGATTTGCTGGGAGGTTTGTGGTCATAATGGGAGTTTCTCAAAACTAGATGGCTCATCTGAAGGTTGCTGTAACTGTCAGCTCCGGTATTGGGTCAGGAGTTTTCTATGAGCTGCAGATTGTATTTCAGGACCATAACTAGAGACACCAAGGCTCTGGTTAAATGTTGCTGACTCAGGCATTTGATTTTAACAATCACAAATACAAACTTAATATTAGACCAACAATGTCAACGTATTTGTAATACAGGTCCTTCTCAAAAAATGTGCATATTGTGATAAAGTTAATTCTTTTCCATAATGTAATGATAAAAATTTAACTTTCATATATTTTAGATTCATTGCACACCAACTGAAATATTTCAGGTCTTTTATTGTTTTAAAACTGATGATTTTGGCATACAGCTCATGAAAACCCAAAATTCCTATCTCAAAAAATTAGCATATCAAGAAAAGGTTCTCTAAACGAGCTATTAACCTAATAATCTGAATCAACTAATTAACTCTAAACACCTGCAAAAGATTCCTGAGGCTTTTAAAAACTCCCAGCCTGGTTCATTACTCAAAACCGCAATCATGGGTAAGACTGCCGACCTGACTGCTGCCCAGAAGGCCATCATTGACACCCTCAAGCAAGAGGGTAAGACACAGAAAGAAATTTCTGAACGAATAGGCTGTTCCCAGAGTGCTGTATCAAGGCACCTCAGTGGGAAGTCTGTGGGAAGGAAAAAGTGTGGCAGAAAACGCTGCACAACGAGAAGAGGTGACCGGACCCTGAGGAAGATTGTGGAGAAGGACCGATTCCAGACCTTGGGGGACCTGCTGAAGCAGTGGACTGAGTCTGGAGTAGAAACATCCAGAGCCCCCGTGCACAGGCGTGTGCAGGAAATGGGCTACAGGTGCCGCATTGCCCAGGTCAAGCAACTTTTGAACCAGAAACAGCGGCAGATGCGCCTGACCTGGGCTACAGAGAAGCAGCACTGGATTGTTGCTCAGTGGTCCAAAGTACTTTTTTCGGATGAAAGCAAATTTTGCATGTCATTCGGAAATCAAGGTGCCAGAGTCTGGAGGAAGACTGGGGAGAAGGAAATGCCAAAATGCCTGAAGTCCAGTGTCAAGTACCCACAGTCAGTGATGGTCTGGGGTGCCATGTCAGCTGCTGGTGTTGGTCCACTGTGTTTTATCAAGGGCAGGGTCAATGCAACTAGCTATCAGGAGATTTTGGAGCACTTCATGCTTCCATCTGCTGAAAAGCTTTATGGAGATGAAGATTTCATTTTTCAGCACGACCTTGCACCTGCTCACAGTGCCAAAACCACTGGTAAATGGTTTACTGACCATGGTATTACTGTGCTCAATTGGCCTGCCAACTCTCCTGACCTGAACCCCATAGAGAATCTGTGGGATATTGTGAAGAGGAAGTTGAGAGACGCAAGACCCAACACTCTGGATGAACTTAAGGCCGCTATTGAAGCATCCTGGGCCTCCATAACACCTCAGCAGTGCCACAGGCTGATTGCCTCCATGCCACGCCGCATTGAAGCAGTCATTTCTGCAAAAAGATTCCCGACCAAGTATTGAGTGCATAACTGAACATAATTATTTGAAGATTGACTTTTTTTATATTAAAAACACTTTTCTTTTATTGGTCGGATGAAATATGCTAATTTTTTGAGATAGGAATTTTGGGTTTTCATGAGCTGTATGCCAAAATCATCAGTTTTAAAACAATAAAATACCTGAAATATTTCAGTTGGTGTGCAATGAATCTAAAATATATGAAAGTTTAATTTTTATCATTACATTATGGAAAAGAATGAACTTTATCACAATATGCTAATTTTTTTAGAAGGACCTGTACAGCTGTTCCCACTTAATGGAATCTCCCCAGCCTAAAGTGCTGTAGCTTCTTGAGCTACTGTTCTGACAGCCTGATGACTAGAAACCCTGACTCAGCAGCAGATGTTGCAAATGAATTCACCCCATATATAGTTCCTTTCATTTTTCTATGACAGACCTCAGAGGTGGACATTGTCAATCAAACTGTGTCCCTGTGGGTCACCAAGCATCAAATACATAACCTCCTTTGGTTAAGCGGTTCTGTGTGGCCTAGTATGTATAACTGTGTGAGTGAGTTTGGCAGCAGCAACAGCCGAGACTCAGATGAGAGGAATAAGGTCTCCAGGTCAGTGAGCTCAGGGCAGATTACACCAATATTATTCCAGCCTGTTAGGAAGTCACAGGTAAACCCTAAGCATCCTTAGAGTGGCAACAATCAGCCAGACAGAGAGCAACAGTTTGTGTTTGTGTAATACAACAGTTTAAATGCACAGAGTATTCTGCACTTACCCATGTCCAGATGGAGCGATGAAATACAAGCAGCAGTGCACTCTGCTGTCTGGCATTTGCCGTCTGTTGACCCGAGATTCTGCATTGAGGAAATCTTCAAACTTACTATCAATGTAGTCAGTCACCGGCTGCCAGCTGTGTGTGTATGTGGGGTGGAGAGGGACCACATATAACTCCCATTAAAACTAGCCGTTATACAGACAGTTCACAATCTAAAGAAGGTGCACCCAGTTTACAATTAAAGGTTGAATATGAAAGCAAAAGAAATGTATATCTAATGTCTATAGAGCACATTCTGCTCAGTGTTGCTCTATGCTCTTCTGCAAATGCATCAGTATTATTTAACTTCTTCGGCTCTAGATTGTTTTCCAAAGAATTCTGCATTAGGTTATCAATGTAATGTTGAATGACAACATAACTGATTCTGATTCAACAGTGCATTTCTCCCAGTATTACCGCTGTCGTTTACTTTTGAAATGGAAACTAAAGATCTGAGTTAGACTAGACAGCATCAGACTGACTGTATTGCAAATATTAAGTATTTCTATTGTTATTAAATTCAATTTGATTTGTCACAAGTTGTCAAAATTTGCATAAACAGATTAAAACCTGTTGAGAAATGCTGTCTGACCTAAATGGTCTGCAGTGTTTCAGATCTATGTTAGTATAGAGGGAGATAGGGATGAATCCAGGTTAGGATTTGTCCAAGGTTTTTCCATATTGGCTGGCTCTAATTATACCTGTAGTCCTTTGCAAAACTACTCATACCTCTGAACCTTTTTACATTTTGTCACACTGAAACCAAAAACCTGTATGTACTTTACTGGGTTCTCATGTGATGGACCAACACAAAGTACTGTAGAATTGTGAATTAGAAGGAAAATTATACATGGTTCCAAACTTGTTAAAGATTAAAACTTGACCGACTGGACTTTTAACAGGTCTTTCACCCCAAAAAAGGTGCTAAATATTTAGTGCCATCCAATTTTCCCATAAACTCTGACTAGCTTCTCAGTCCCTGCTGAAGAAAAGCTTCCATACAGGATAATGCTGCTACCACCAGGTTTCACCATAGAGATATTGTGTCAGAATTATATGCAGTATTTTCCACCAAACACAACACTTTGCCTGTAGGCCAGTAAAAGTCATTCATCTTTCCCTTCACCATTCCAATTGTGTCTCTGTTATTTACACACATATTCTGTCTTGCTGCGACTAATCTTCGTTCCTCTGTTTTGCAGTCCATACCTCTTCCGGTCTAGCTTTTCCTCTACCTGCACCGTGCTCTCACCGCAGATCATGACATCATCTGCAAACATCATAGTACATGGAGAGGCCTGTCTAACCTCATCTGTCAGCCTGTCTATCACCAAAGCAAACAAAAAGGGGCTTAGAGCCGATCCTTGATACAGTCCCACCTCCACCTTGAACTCCTCTGTTACTCCTACAGCACACCTCAAAGCTGTCTCACAGCTCTCATACATTTCCTGCACCACTCAAACATACTTCTCCACCACTCCAGACTTTCTCATGCAATACCACCACTACAGACTGTCTCATGTAATACCACATATCATATCATGTCCTCTTTCACTACATCCATAAGGGTGTAATTCCGCAACAGAAAAGTCCTTTGGTCCGCTTGTTTGGTCCAGACCCAAAGCGGACTTAATTTTTTCCTTTGATGGGGTTCGCATTCACACTGTACATTTTGCAAGTGAACTATATTTTGAAAACACATCCACACGTGTGACGATCGGTGCAGCCATTGGACAGCAATGACTAGGGCGGCACACAGAGCGCAGACCCGGAAATGGAGGAAAACATGGAGGCCCTACGCTGCTCTGCATATTTCTGCTGTTATTGGAGCTGCGAAATCACATTGAGTGTCAAAAGCAGCTCATTCAACGCAGGTTTTGCGACGCTCTGTTTCAAATTTTGGAAAGGCGTCAGGGAATGTGTGCAGTAACTCAAAGGAGACGAACTTACCTTGCTACGGTGGCTTGTTAAGCCCAAAAAGGTGCATGTATCTTGGAGTTGGTTCGGATCGACACTGGTTTATATACACACCTGAAGCGAACCGCACCAGAGTCCGTTTGGAAATGAACCGAGACCACCTAAAAAAGTGCGTCTCCAGGATCGCACCAGGATTCGCTTGTGTGTATTCACACCTGCATTTAAAGTGGACCAAACAGTGCAGGACTGAATACACCCTAAATCTCCTTTTTGCTCTTCTTCTCTGCCTCCTGCCAGGTTACTCAAACCTCAGCATCCTTCTACCGATATAATAGTTGTCTCTCCTCTGAACATGTCCAAACAATCTCAGTCCGGCCTCTTTGACTTTATCTCCAAAACATCTACCATGAGCTGTGTCCGTCTGATGTAGTCATTCCATATCACTCCCAAAAAGAATCTCAACATCTTGAGCTCTACAACCTACTGTCTCTAGACCATACAACACCACTGGTCTCACTACTGTCCTGTACACCTTTTCTTTAATTTTTGCAGAAACCCTTTTATCACACCTGACACTTTTCTCCACCCATTCCAACCAGCTTGCTCACGTATCTTCACCTCCTTTTCACAGTCTCTTTTGCTCTGGACTGTGGAGCCCAAGTACTCATATATGTCCTGCACCATTCGAACATACTTCTCTGCCACTCCAGATCGCCTCATGCAATACCACGGCTCTTCTCTTGGCACCCTGTCATGCGCTTTCTCTAAATCTACAAAGACACAATGCAGCTCCCTCTGACCTTCTCTGTACTTCTCCATCAGCATCCTTAAAGCTAAAATTGCATTTGTAGTACTCTTTCTTGGCATGAAACTGTACTGCTGCTCACAAATGATCCCTTCTGACCTAAACTTAGTCATCACCACTCTTTCCCACAGCATCACTGTATGACCCATTCGCTTTATTCTTATGTAGTTGCCACAATTCTGTACATCTCCCTTGTTCTTTAAAATCTGCAATAGAACACTTTTCCTCCATTCCTCAGACATCTTCTCACTCTTCAAGATCTCGTTGAAGAACTTCAACTTCAGTCAAAAACTCTACTGCCACTTCTCCTAGGCACTTCCATACCTCCACAGGTATGTCATCAGGACCTGCCTTTCCCCTCTTCATCCTCTTCAAAGCCTGCCTCACTTCATCCTTACTAATCTCAGCTACTTCCTGATCCACAACAGTCAACTCTTCTACTCTACACTCACTCTCCTTTTCCTCATTCATCAGCTCCTCAAAGTACTCTTTCCATCTTCCCATCACATACTTGGCACCTCTCAGTACATTTCCATCCCTATCCTTTTTTTAAAACGTGTCCTGTTTGGCAGTGTGGAGCTCAGAATTGGTGTCTGAGTACCAAGTAGAAGCCCAACAGATTTACTTTCACAAGCGGAGCAGTACAGCTTTTGCTATAGTCGTCCACTTGATATATGTGTGAAAAATCTTTATTATGAATTGTTGGGGTTTTTATTTCCTGATGTTATGGACATGGAGACGGAAAATTAAGGAGAAGAAAGAAGGAAGATGAAGAAGAGAGGTAGGAAACAAAAAGTCAAGAGAGAGGGTGAGTATAAAATACAAGAGAGGAAGGGGAACAAAGAAAACACAGGAAGACATTGAAGTCTGCCTCCATACCCACAGAGAGAGGGGGAAAAACAAAACAAACCACGAAAAAGGAACATCGACAAAACAAACCAAACATTGTGAACTAAGAATTACACAACCACATCACACAAAAATACAACAATGTCACAGAAAAACTCATGGTACCGATTAATCAAGCTCTAGTAATGATAACCTCAGCCCAAGACTATATCCTTAAACACCAGAGACCCCACATCTATGTGTGTGTGTTAGCATGCTGGTGCATATAAGGTTTCTCCATAAGAGTGTTCGATGGTTAGTGTGAGCAGGCATCAATCCGTCTCCCAGGAATCGATGCAGACATGAAGGAGATCGGAGCAAAGACGTCCATAGGACCCCCAGAGCCCCAGGTGGACCCGGGCGGGGCCGACCGCATCCCCCAAGAGTGGAGCAAAGGAGCACCCCAGGGGAACGTCCAGCGGCTACTATGCAGGGGCCCGGGGGCAGCAGTGACAAGCCCACGGGCCCCGCCGGCAACTGGCCGCGCCAGGGCGGGCCGGTCAATGGACCGGGAGAGCCGGGGCCCAGGGGCACCCCACCCCCCAGCAGGGACCCGACGAGGGGCCCCCGGCACTGCAGGACGCGCCGCCACCACCCTAGGCTATTCCCCACCGCCAACATCCCAGCGCCCCACCCCTGCCCTACGTCGGGACGCCCCACCGATAGCCGCAGGGGATGGACAGCATCCCCAGGCCGGGCTCAGCCAGCATCTGGACACCAAGTTGTACCAGCTCCCGGGTCCTGATCCCGCGCAACGCAGAGCGTCGAGACCAGGCATCCAACAAGGGCCAGGGCCGGTCCAACCCGCCAATGAACCGACCACGCACGGTGCGCACAGAACAGGTGATCGAACGAGCAGAGACGTCGGATCCGCATCCCGCCGAGCCACCGAGCAGGCACCACCCAACAATCCCAAACCTGGCACCCCTAATAGAGGTGCCCCAACCAACCAAAGGAAGATATCGGCCCAGCGCATCGCCCGATCGACACACCGCCCCCCCCAGACAAACAAACAAAACAAAACACGAAAAAGGAACATCGACAAAACAAAACAAACATTGTGAACTAAGAATTCCATCCCTATCCTTAATCACCCAAACCTGTTGCACATTCTATCCCTCTCCATCTCTCTGCCTCGGCAAGCTGTACAAATCACTCTCTCCCTTTCTTACCCCTCCTGTCCACCGGACACGTAAGCGGCGCGTTACAGGAGCAGCACGTTTCACTTGCATATTCTGCTGCTTGGCCCTTTCCACCAGGTGCGTATGAGCCGCATAGCAGCAGGGAAGCAGCTGTCACCGAGAGAGCACGCGTGGTTTCATCAGTAAACACAACAAGCAGGAAAAGACAACAACATGGCTCCAAAATGTCTGTGTGATATGTTATGTCCGTTTTATATTCGCCAATAATTCGTTGTCCTTATAAAAAGTGTGACTGGGGCCATATAGGATTGAGTGCTTCTCCACTTCGACTATCAACTTTTCGTGGTCCATGATGACACACAAATGAGACCCTCCCGCGAGGTACTGACTTCTCACCGGGCCGCACATGTAGTGACTTTTTTTTAAGTAAAGCAACCGCAAAGCAGCACGTTTCTTTTATTTTGAAAATTTCCGGACTTCCTGTCTTCCCCTATCCAAAATGTTGAAACTTACGCGTTTCCTCTGAAACGCGTAGAAAATAGGACTGCCGCGTATATTTAGATAATAACAGAATGTACTGTAATACAACTGGAGAGTTGTAGGAGAAAAGGAAGTAGCAGAGTGAAGAAAATTGGTAAGTCAGTCCTCCAGCAGTCTAAGCCTATAGCAGCATAACTACAGAGATAACTCAGGAAGACCTAAGCCACTCTAACTATAAGCTTTATCAAAAAGGAAAGTCTTAAGCCTGGCCTTAAAAGTAAACAGAGTGTCTGCCTCACGGACTAAAGCTGGGAGCTGGTTCCACAGGAGAGGAGCCTGATAACTAAAAGATCTGCCTCCCACTCTACTTTTAGAAATCCTAGGAACTACAAGTAAACCTGCAGTCTGAGAGCGGAGTGCTCTGTTAGGAACATATGGAACAATTAGATCTCTGATGTATGATGGAGCTTGATTATTAAGGGCTTTGTATGTAAGAAGAAGGATCTTAAATTCTATTCTGGATTTAACAGGGAGCCAATGAAGGGAAGCTAAAACAGGAGAAATGTGATCTCTCTTTTTATTATTCATCAGAACTCTTGCTGCCGCATTTTGGATCAACTGAAGGCTTTTAATTACATTTTGTGGACTTCCTGATAGTAAAGAATTACAGTAGTCCAGCCTTGAGGTAACAAATGCATGGACTAGTTTCTCAGCATCACTCCTGGACAGGATGTTTCTAATTTTAGCAATATTCCGGAGGTGAAAGAAAGAAATCCTAGAAACCTGTTTAATATGGGATTTAAATGTCAAGTCTCGGTCAAAAATAACGCCGAGGTTCTCTACGCTATTACTGGGGGCCAATTTAATGCCATCCAGATGAAGTGATTGACTAATCAGTTTCTGTTTAAGAACTTCTGGTCCAAAGACAGCAACTTCTGTTTTGTCAGAATTTAAAAGCAAAAAGTTTAGGGTCATCCATGTTTTTATGTCTTCCAGACATGCCTGTAATCTACCTAACTGACTGGGTTCATCAGGATTTATGGATAAATATAGTTGTGTATCATCTGCATAGCTGTGGAAATTTATCCCATGCTGTCTAATGATTCTACCAATTGGGAGCATATATATGGTGAACAGAATTGGTCCAAGCACAGAACCCAAGTGAATCACTGAAAGCGTGAATAAAGTGGCCACTTCTAAATGGGACCCACTGTTCTCACCCGGGCTTTTCAATACGTGGCACTCGGTTGCACATAAGGGGAAAAAAAGCAGTAGAAGAAAATGCAGAAGAACAGTTGCAACGATGGCGTTGGTAATGGTTGCTAAAAAGGGTACTTCTTAGCCTATATGGCAGTTTTTTTTGACGATGATATCGTCCATCGGCACAACCCTAGTTCTATAACTTAAAAAATTGAAAGTATAGAACTGACTGGCTATGTCTATTTGTACTATTTTATGTGTAACAATATCCAATCAAATCTCCAGAGTAGGAAACAATATAATCTCTTGAAAATATTTAAGAATAAAACAAAATTAAATCACTTCAGGGTGGCATTGTGTCAGGTGAGTGATTCAGTTCAGTGCAGAGAGTGTTATGTACCTTATTGCTGTTAAAAGATGCGTTCGCTGACAAAGTTCTGGATCTGTCCATCTTTCTTTTTTTACAGTAGCTGCATGAGAAACCATTAATATTCCCAAGCGTTTAGTGATAGCTGGGAGTCCTTTCTGTTTTAGTGTCATTTTTGAAAGTTGCGCTGCAGAAAGTTGCACTGCCCTCTGAGTTCCGCACATAAACATTCTGCATGTGTTCAGGTAGAAAACAGCTGTATTTGTTCGGTAAAGTGCATACCAAAAATCCAAATACATCTAGACCCCTACTCCTGAGCAAAGTTGTGGCAACAGTGAAAAGTAATGACACCCAACAAGAAGAAGGAACAAGAAGAAATGTGTAGGAGCCATCGACTGTGATGGACTGGGGGTTTGAGAAGAGAGAAAGCAAAGACAGAAAAACTCTGATCCAGGCGCACATTCTATGGGAAACAACATCTGGTGCATAGAATTAATAGCAGCAGGGACTCAGTAAGTGGTCTTGTCTAGGGAAGAAAAACAGCTTAGCAAAGACCTTCTGGGCAAGTAGATCTATGGAATGAAAAACGGAGCACATAACCATCACTCCACCAATGGTAGTCTCCAGGAAAGAGAAAAGGAGCAACTGGGGCAACTGTATTTTCTACAACAAAAGAACAAATAGGCTACACCTTTAGGTTAATGGCAGTGCAACCTGGCACACATGTGGACTATTAAACGGTTTGATGACATCCCAAGGTAGCTGACTGCATCAGAATATTTATGGGTCTGGAGTACCGGAAACACGGTTTCCACACATTTTTCAGATTTTTTGGTAAGAAAAAAACAAGAAAAAAACAAAAGAGTTGAAAAACCCAAATCATTTTCCTCCCACTTCACAATTATGCTCTACTTTGTGTTGGTCTTCACAGAAAACCCCAGTAAAATACACAAAGGTTTATAGTCAACAGTAATGAATAGATAAGCTCACCAGTTACTGTTGTCCACTGCATCTCCAAAGCCAGGAGTGTCGACGATTGTTAGTAGAAGGTGGACCCCTCCTTCCTTTATCAGAACCTTTGACTGCTCCACCTGTAATCATTAAACATGAATGTAGAAAACAGGGTTTGTGTATATTATTGTCTCATTCAAAAACAATACTTGTGAGATACACTGGAAAAAAACAGAAACATCGTCAATATGGACCGGCCACCACATCTAAGTGTTATTTTCACATCATAAGAAGTAGGAGCAGGTTTGAACATGTCTGTTTTGTGATCAAGAACTAAGTGAACAAAGATGCCTCTGAAGGCATTGATAAGCCCAAAGGTACTGGGCTTTGATCAGCAGACCAGTGAGGGGTCGAGACAACTCATGATCAGCAGATCAGCTTTGATTCAATCAGCAGATCTGCACAGACCTCAGCGTTCCCTCTACTGCTTTCAAAAGGAAACTTCACCGACTTCTGAGAGAGAGATGAGCTGCAGTCAGTCGAGCCAGAAAAGGTCCAAAACACAACTTACATCAGTTAGGGTTACAGTAATTAGTTTGGTTTTTCAAATATCAAACTAAAAAGAGAGATCTTTTAATTATTTTCTTTAAAGTCAGAAGTTTACATACAGTAGGATTACTATGTTTTTAAAATATTTGGTAAAGCCCAGATGGCATTTTAAGCTTCTGATTGGTTAAATAAAAAATGTTAGAGTTAACTAGAGGCCCATCAGTGAATGCATTTTAGAGCAACACCTTCAACACACTGTGGTCTGGCTCATCCTTCGGTTCAATTTCCAGATTGCCCCAGAGATTAAGGTGTTTAGGTGTTAAACAACCCCAAAACAAAATTAAACATTGTGAAGATGCTGATAGAAGCTGGTAATAACAGTTTAACAGGTTAAAAAAAACATCTAACAAATTCATTATTCTGCCATTTAGCTAATCATCAACTGACCCAAAACAGAAAAAGTTCAGTCAGTTTTAATGTGAAACAGTATGATTTTTTTTATTTATTTCTTTTCATACAGTGTATGTAAATAGCTGGTTTCAATTTTATACAGTCCATCCTGTGGTATGACAGCCACTGCTAGGAAGGTTTTCCACTGTTTCCACTGTACTGTACCAATGGCTTGGTGAGCCTTTCCAGACTGAAAAATGGTTCTTAATTTCATTTGACCAGGGCATGATGTGTTACTTTTTGAGTTATTTTATCCTCCTTCATGTTATCATACATATAATCACATCAATCTGGCCTGGGTGTGACAAATGAAACTGAACCAAAAAACTGAACTGATTAACTTCTCCCCCTCCAATAGATGAAACATAATTCAAAACAATGTTAGATATTTTTTGTTTGGGTGTTTAATAGCTTTTAATGAACTGAAACAATAAGGTGTGGCTAAAAACGAAAAACAATCTGTCAGGGGTCAAATACACGGTACATGGCATTGATTTTAATGAAGCAGCAAACTGGGACTCAGTGTCAGAAAATGCAGATTCTCAAATGACTAGCACAAAATGATTTTTTCTGCTGTATCAAACCAAATCTATAACACAGAATTCCCCAGGAAAATCTCTTAGCAGATTTTAACCCCCTACAACTCCCAGCTATCACCTAAGCCCCTTTCAAACAGGCCATGAAAAACGGTAATTTTCCGGACTTCGTCTGCTTTGCTTTTGTGTCTGAAAGCAATCTTCCGGACTTTGTCCGGATACCCTTTACCGGTAATTTTACGGATGAAGACCTAGTAACAAGAGCGGACTTTTCTCGGTATGGTGTTTGCATTCAGACAGTCAGGTAATGATCCTCGAAACCTGGAGGGGTGTGGGGCGGTGGAGAAAAGGGGAGGGGGGCAGGGAACTCTGAGCGCACACGATGATGACGTATAAATGTCACTATTTTCCATTCATCTTCTTCATCGATGTCTCTTAAGCGTTTCCATGTGCGCAAAATTGCACACATCACAAAGACAAGCACTGCGAGTAGATCTGCTGTTTCGTCTACCATCTTTGCAATAATGCATTTGTTTGGGGAAATGACATGTACGCCCGCCGCACTAAGTTTACGTAATATCCACATAGAACCTCCCACTCCCCCGCACCTCCCACCCCACAGACGTTCATCAGGATCCTCCAGTACATTTCTTGCTGTGAGAAAGCAGCCGAAAGGCAATGTTCCGGAGAAAAGTGGCGTGTTTGAAAACACAACTCAACTAAAACCGAATGGAATTGTCCGCAAATATTCCAGAACTTCTGTCTGAAAACGACATTACTGACCTCTGTCAAACGCTGGAATACCACACAGACCTTAAGCTAGACCATTTTCTCCATAGTAAGGTGATTTATAGTAGAGACACTAAGGAAGTGACTAATACACCATGTTCGAGATATATATATATATATATATATATATATATATATACACACACACACACACACACACACACACACACCCCCAACCACAAAAATCTCCACCAGGAATGTTGGAGAACAGAAAACCAATAAATAAATAACTACAGTCATTGAAAAAAAGAGTGACACACACAAGACCTATTAAGAAGTTAACTGGTTGACCAGATCAGCTCCTACTTATCATATCTAGGTATGTCTGAGATAAAAGATTAGAAAGCCTTGTTTAACTGTGTAGGATTGTTGTGGAGACAGCTTGAAGCAGACTTCCGTGTATTGTGCAACAGGGCTAACTCAAGCCCTAGACGCACCTAATAAACAGCGAGCTCATGGAAAAAAGCCCAAAGCTAGGGACATCTTCCCATTTAGGTGCATCCGTGTGTTGTGCCACAGATAGGTAGGATTTGGCTATGAATAAATATGAATAATCGCCTAGGGCAGTTTTTAATAAGATTAATCATTTTATGTAAAAATTACCAATTTTGGGGCACCATCCTGGTGGATTCCAGGAATATATATAGATATAGCCAAATAGTTCAGTCTCAGTTTATGTTTATGATTACCTGCCTGATAAGGCTGAGATAGTTAAACAATAGATGAAGGAATGGGTTCTTACGCTGTGGACATGAATTGTATGCATTACTCCAAGTAATCCCAGACAAGTTCTCTTTAAGATAAGGGGAATTTATTAAGAAAATAGATCAACCTGACAGCCAAAACATTTCGTTAATAATTCCCATCTACTCTAAAACATGCACCTAGCTACTACAGATCTTAGAAAACAAAAATATGTGAAAATTAAACACAATTAACATGAAATGAATCAGGGAGAACAGCTGGGGTTTGGTTCAGAAAGGGAAGGGGGGCCCTCACTATAGGGGGCTCAACTAAGATAGCCTGTGGGACAAAGAGTCATAAATCTTAGCTCTGTGCTAAGGTGGAGAGCAGCACATGTGAGGAGACGAAGGGCCATAAAACGTAGCTCTGGCTATAGTGGACAAGAGCACATGGTGTGAAGCGTCCATGTGGAAGCCCTCTGCACGCACGCACGCACGCACACACACACACACACGTACGTACTTACTACTTTTTTTCTTTCTTTGTAGTAGCCTTTATTTGACAGGGGATACCATATAAATTGGGAGGAATGACATGCGGCATGTACCAAATTTTATAATCGTAGTTGAGAGAACTACTTGTGGCTGGGTCTGTGCAGGAATTAGGCCACAAAATATTTGTGTACATATCTGTTACAGGTTGGACTAATATCCATGTTTTAAATTTGGTGCAGATCAGATTATGTATGTGGAGCTAAACGTAATTCTATGGCGTGATCTGAAGCTTCGCCATGTCGCCAAAGCCACAGTTCTGGAACCCAAGTTATACCAACTTGTTTTCAGTCACTGACCAGAGCAAGATGTTGATTAGATAAAAGGAGTCAAATATGGACCTTTCTAACTAAAACACTGCACTTCCTGTTCTCTGGGGGCAGGGCTTGGGTGACATCAGCAAATGAGCCTATGAATGTGTTGAGTGCTGGTATTTGATGACACACAGGATGTTTGGTACAGCTGTAAGCTTGTGAGTGGAAGTTAGTACACCTTCTACTGTTATGGGGAAAAGCCATACTTTGAGGCTTGGCCACGCTCACCTACTTTGATGCAGCAAAAACCTCTTTAAAATGTTGACCCTCAGTACCTTAACTCTATTCTGACTCATTTTGAAGTCTGTAAGTCAAAACCTATAGGACGCATTCGCTCAAAAGGATGTGTGTAAATGACACAAAATGGTGGCTTTGATCCAAAATGGCTGGCTTCCTGTGGGGTTTGGAACATGGCTCCAAGAGACTTTTTTTTGTAGGTCAGACTATTTTGGATAAAGTTTGGCCTGTGGCTGGCTGTTACAAGAATTTTAGGGGGCACAAAGGAGGAATTAGGCCATGCCGAGTGGAAATGTACATAAATATATTTCAGGGGTTGGACTAATAATTATCCTGTGTATTCAAGGGTAAATCAAATAACTTTGGTGAAAAGCTACGCCTTTGGCCAAGGCGTGACGCCGGACTTCGCCACGCCACTACAGCCCCACGCCGCTACAGCCCCACGCCGCTACAGCCCCACGCCGCTACAGCCCCACCCTCCTTTGAAAACTCTCAGTACTAGACACTTACTTACCCTAACTTTTCTACTCTCACTGGACACAGTTTGGTGTTGATTAGGTTAAAGGTGTAAAATATGGCCCTTTCAAAGAAAAACAGTACACTTCCTGTTCTAACAGGGCGGTGCTTAAGTAAGGTCAGCATTTGATCATTGGCGTTTGTCAGGGACCTGATGACAATCCACCACAGCAAGTTTAATACCTTTGTGACTTTCAAGTTTAAAGATATAGCAAATTTCATATTTTTGCCGTTTAGTCTAAGTTCAAGGCCTGGGCATGCCCCTTGAACATACAGGTCAAAAAATTAGCATATTGTGATAAAGTTCATTATTTTCCATAATGTAATGATAAAAATTAAACTTTCATATATTATAGATTCATTGCACACCAACTAAAATATTTCAGGTCTTTTATTGTTTTAAAACTGATGATTTTGGCATACAGCTCATGAAATCCCAAAATTCCTATCTCAAAAAATTAGCATATCATGAAAAGGTTCTCTAAACGAGCTATTAACCTAATCATCTGAATCAACTAATTAACTCTAATCATGGGTAAGACTGCCGACCTGACTGCTGCCCAGAAGGCCATCATTGACACCATCAAGCAAGAGGCTAAGACACAGAAAGAAATTTCGGAACGAATAGGCTGTTCCCAGAGTGCTGTATCAAGGCACCTCAGTGGGAAGTCTGTGGGAAGGAAAAAGTGTGGCAGAAAACGCTGCACAACGAGAAGAGGTGACCGGACCCTGAGGAAGATTGTGGAGAAGGACCGATTCCAGACCTTGGGGGACCTGCGGAAGCAGTGGACTGAGTCTGGAGTAGAAACATCCAGAGCCACCGTGCACAGGCGTGTGCAGGAAATGGGCTACAGGTGCCGAATTGCCCAGGTCAAGCCACTTCTGAACCAGAAACAGCGGCAGATGCGCCTGACCTGGGCTACAGAGAAGCAGTACTGGATTGTTGCTCAGTGGTCCAAAGTACTTTTTTCAGATGAAAGCAAATTTTGCATGTCATTCGGAAATTAAGGTGCCAGAGTCTGGAGGAAGGCTGGGGAGAAGGAAATGCCAAAATGCCTGAAGTCCAGTGTCAAGTACCCACAGTCAGTGATGGTCTGGGGTGCCATGTCAGCTGCTGGTGTTGGTCCACTGTGTTTTATCAAGGGCAGGGTCAATGCAGCTAGTTATCAGGAGATTTTGGAGCACTTCATGCTTCCATCTGCTAAAAAGCTTTATGGAGATGAAGATTTCATTTATCAGCACGACCTGGCACCTGCTCACAGTGCCAAAACCACTGGTAAATGGTTTACTGACCATGGTATTACTGTGCTCAATTGGCCTGGCAACTCTCCTGACCTGAACCCCATAGAGAATCTGTGGGATATTGTGAAGAGGAAGTTGAGAGACGCAAGACCCAACACTCTGGATGAGCTTAAGGCCGCTATCGAAGCATCCTGGGCCTCCATAACACCTCAGCAGTGCCACAGGCTGATTGCCTCCATGCCACGCCGCATTGAAGCAATCATTTCTGCAAAAGGATTCCCGACCAAGTATCGAGTGCATAACTGAACATAATAATTTGAAGGTTGACTTTTTTTGTATTAAAAACACTTTTCTTTTATTGGTCGGATGAAATATGCTAATTTTTTGAGATAGGAATTTTGGGTTTTCATGAGCTGTATGCCAAAATCATCCGTTTTAAAACAATAAAAGACCAGAAATATTTCAGTTGGTGTGCAATGAATCTAAAATATATGAAAGTTTAATTTTTATCATTACATTATGGAAAATAATGAACTTCATCACAATATGCAATTTTTTTGAGAAGGACCTGTATACAAAAAGTCAATTTAAAAAAAAAAACAACTTTTGATCCCCCAGGCCTAAAGGCCATTCGACCAATTTAAAAGCTGATTAGTCACAATCTCAAGGAGTCTGATCAAATGTGGAGGCTGTAAACTGCAAAAACGGGGTCAAAATCGCACATTCAAACCGAGATGGCCGACTTCTTGTGCGTTTAGGACTTTGACATTTTAAGGCTTTTAGGTAGGTCTTGGGAAGTACTACAAGTATACCAAATTCCATACCTGTACGATAAACTAAGCCAATGGAGCAGTGTGTATTGAAAGTTGCCAGGGGGAGCCTTTTCTTTTGCGACTTTTGTGACATTCCTTAAGTATCAAATTTCACACATGACTGACATGTGTGCAACATTCGGTGAGTTTTCATATATGTTCAGGCCTTCAAAAAGGCCTCCACTTCATTTCGGGGGAGAAAAATAAACACTACAGAAACAATGGGCTTTCGCAGCGCTTAGCTGCTCGGGCCCAATGAAAATGTTCACTGTTGTCCAAAAGCATTGATACGGTCCACCACTGCAGAAGGGCTGCAACATGGTGTGGTTTACAGAACTGCGTCCTAACACCCCACAATAATAGCTTCCACTAGACTAACACACAGCTACAGAAAATGGGATTTTAGATTATCTGTCTGATAAGTAAAACTAGGCTGATATTAACAAATGACAACTATTTCCTTCTTGTTGTCGTCTGTGTATATGTGTGAGGGGCATGTGGCAGCGATGGTGATGCAGTGCAGGATTGTAGGGGAGGGGTTTGCAGAATAGAGAAGAAATGTCAGCAGTGTGGTCATTTTTTCACAGTAATGAAAGAGTAGGGAAATAATTTATAATCTCGGAAAATATTGGTTATCGGCCAGAACAGCAATAATAATATTGGATATCAATATTGGGCAACATTTTCATATTGGTGCATCCCTAATTATATGTTTTAGTATAGAGATTCAGCCCCTGTCATATACATGTCGGTACAAATAATTGGGTACATGTCAAAATGTTCATCTTTTCCTTACACAGGCAAAACAAACATACACAGTTTCCCATAATGCCAAGGATCCGGTAAACTAAACTGGTATACGCTGACTTGTAAAAAGAGGTCCTTGATGAAAGACATCTTTACAACGAATGCTCTGACCAATGACACTTGTACCATATCTTTACATACTTGTATTGAGCTTGATGGTCGTCTACCCTTGAAAAATGCTATATAAATCCAGCTTCTCTTGTTGCATTCATCTTAAAATTCAACCTAATTCTGAACTAGTTCCTGAACTAAAACCCAGGATGTGTTTGTGCATCGACAGGACAAGAATGGGCTCTTTCCACATGGTGATTAGCCAACAAGCTGCCAAGTCCCTGCTGCATATACTCTAATTAGCAAGGAAACAACAAAGACATCCACCCAGGTTTTCTCACACCCAGCCAACACCCTCACATACTGATCTGGATTACATGACAAACTGCATTCCTTACTGTGTCATCATATTCTCTGGCAGCCTTTGCAAATGTTTTAAAGTCGAGGTTCTTGGACAGCTGAAGAACAAGAGCTGTCTGTTCTCTGTTTTAATCATCTTAATCATTCCAGTGATCAACAAGTAAGCTTCATTTAAAGCCCCCATTTACCCAAAGAACTGAAGCAAGGGATGAATCCTGAAGTATAAAGCCAGTGTGCGCGGACACACACACACACACACACACACACACACACACACACACACACACACACACACACACACACACACACACACACACACACACACACACACACACACACACACACACACACACACACACACACACACACACACACACACACACAAAATCTCATTTAAGCGCTCAGAGGGTGTAAAGGGCAGGTGAACAAATTGGAAGCAGCAGTGGGTTGAGGATAGACGGAGACCCTTAGTATGCTGCCAGGAATTAGATAAGATTTAGAGCAAAGTAGAAGATGAGAAGAAGCAGAGGAAGGCAAAGTTCCTCCTCCCCCCTCGGAGCTCATCCATTGTGCTGCATCCAAGACTAAAGAAAGCAGAAAAACTGTTCATGGTAAGATATTCTACCTTTCCAGCTGAATGCTGTGGAGAAGGAAAGCTGGAGGAGTGTCTTCATACCAACTGCCCCACTTTCTGTCCTTTAAAAGGAAGCTCCAGCTTAACTAGACAGGTGTGAGCTGTTTGGAAGGAAACTGACAGAATCCTCTCTTCATCTGTTACTGCAAGCAGAAGTAATGACTGAAGATTGGCTTGATACTACAGGCCTCAAATATTTAGAACTGTTTGGTGCCAACATCAAAAGGAAACTAAAACAGTCACGCTTTCAGCTTTCAATAATATGTTGTTTCTTCCTTTATTACACCTGCTTAGGAGAACCCCATCATTTTACTTTTAAAAATATGCCAGAGGAAGTGGGAGAATCTTTCGAAGTGCCCCTTTTTTCCATTAATAGAACAGCAACAGAGTCAGTGCAGGATCTGGATAATCAACCCTGGATGACAGAGACTGCAGTTTTCTGGGTCCATTCTGCTTTTTTGTAAGGCGTTAACCTGTCGAGTCCATACAGGAAGAGAATGTTGCTTTCATCACTCAATGGGAAAGAATATTTACAGGAAGTCATGAGAAATCTAAATGCATCAAAAATCTTTGTCTCTTTGAGAAACGTACAAAGTCAACTAATATTACTGATCCCAGGTCTACATGGGGCCTAACAAAGGATCTTGTCCTGGCTTGGGGAAGGACACAATCAGTGTAGCATATACTGTACAAGAACATGTGAACACAGCCTCTGGCATAGCAGGAGGTTGTTTAGTCTGAAGCCTTACACACATCGATGACAAGGAGCAGATCTACTATCACTGAGAGTCAGGAAATACTGCAGCAGTTAGGTCTAATTGTTCAAATGACAGAAACTCTGCAGTGGAACATCAACCAGAATTATCTGTTATATACAGTATGCATTTATCCTGTAGAAGGGGTCAGTGATAACCACTGTCTGAAAACATTTTAACATTAATTCTATTTTCAATTCAGTTTATTTATATAGCACCAATTCAAAACAGATATCATCTCAAGGCACTTAACGAAGTCATTTCAATACATTTATACACACATTCCAATCAGTTAAAAAGTTTCCTATTTAAGGAATCCCAGCAGATTGCGTCAGTCATTGGCGTGAGGTTGGGCAGACTTTCCAACCAAAGCAATCCTTCAGCAATCCCTCATACTGAGCAAGCATGTAGCGACGGTGGAGAGGAAAAACTCCCCTTTAACAGGAAGAAACCTCCAACAGAACCAGGCTCAGTAGAAGCGGCCATCTGCCACGACCGTCTGGGGGTTTGAGAAGACAGAGCAGAAACACAGAAAAAAGTTGATAACAGGACACAGTGGATGTTCAGCCACTGGGAGCACCATCCAGTCGATCCCCCCCGTCCAACAGGGCATTGCAGCCAAGCAGGATACCAGACCAGGTATATCTTCTATGGAGAGAAAAACACTGAGAGAACACAAAGTAAACAGTCGAAATAGCAGAATGTACTGTAATACAACTGGAGAGTAGTAGTAGAAAAGGAAGTAGCAGAGTGAAGAAAATTGGTATGTCTGTCCTCCAGCAGTCTAAGCCTATAGCAGCATAACTACAGAGATAGCTCAGGAATTACCTAAGCCACTCTAACTATAAGCATTATCAAAAAGGAAAGTTTTAAGCCTGGCCTTAAAAGTAAACAGAGTGTCTGCCTCACAGACTAAAACTGGGAGCTGGTTCCACAGGAGAGGAGCCTGATAACTAAAAGATCTGCCTCCCATTCTACTTTTAGAAATCCTAGGAACTACAAGTAAACCTGCAGTCTGAGAGCGAAGTGCTCTGTTGGGAACATATGAAACAATGAGATCTCTGATGTATGATGGAGCTCGATTATTAAGGGCTTTGTATGTAAGAAGAAGGATCTTAAATTCTATTCTGGATTTAACAGGGAGCCAATGAAGCGAAGCTAAGGAAATCCTAGAAACCTGTTTAATATGGGATTTAAATGTCAAGTCTTGGTCAAAAATAACACCGAGGTTCTTTAAGTTATTACTGGGGGCCAATTTAATGCCATCCAGATGAAGTGATTGGCTAATCAGTTTCTTTTTTAGAACTTCTGGTACAAAGACAGCAACTTCTGTCTTGTCAGAATTTAAGAGCAAAAAGTTTAGAGTCATCCATGTTTTTATGTCTTCCAGACATGCCTGTAATCTACCTATCTGTCTGGATTTATCAGGATTTATGGTTAAATATAGTTGTGTATCATCGGCATAGCTGTGGAAATGTATCCCATGCTGTCTAATGATTCTACCAACTGGGAGCATATATATGGTGAAAAGAATTTGTCCAAGCACAGAACCCTGTTGAACTCCACAAGTAACCCTTGAGAGTGAAGAAGATGTATCATTTAGATGAACAAACTGAAATCAATCAGACAAATATGATTTAAGCCAGCCTAGTAATGTTCCTTTGATCCCTGTAACTTGTTCAAGCCTTTCTAAGAGAATATTATGATCGACTGTGTCAAAAGCAGCACTGAGATCTAACAAAACCAGAACAGACACCAGTCTGAGGCCATGAGAATATCATTAGTAACCTTCACCAGTGCTGTTTCAGTGCTAAAACCTGACTGAAACTCTTCAAACAGCTCGTTACTGTTTAGATGCTCACAGACTTGATTAGCAACAATTTTCTCAAGGATTTTTGATAAGAAAGGAAGGTTAGATATAGGTCTGTAATTCACTAAGTCATCTTGATCAAGGGAAGGTTTCTTGAGTAAAGGTTTAATTACAGCAATTTAAAATTCTTGTGGTACGTATCCGTTTACTAAGGATAGATTCATCATATCCAAAATGGGGCCAGGAACCAAATGGAACACTTCCTTAAATAATTTGGTTGGGATTGGGTCCAACATACAAGTTGAAGGTTTAGATGAGGCTAATATTTTTGATAATTCCGAAAGCTCGAATGAATCAAAACAGCCTAAGCACAAATGAGGTTCTACAGTTCTTTCCGATGCTGCCTCATTTACTGAGGAAGAAGTAATCATGTTTGGGAGGATGCCAATGATTTTATTTTTAAGATAATTAATTTTATTTATGAAGAATCCCATAAAATCATCACTGCTAAGAGCTGGGGGAATAGTTGGCTCAACAGAGCTATGACTCTGTGTAAGTTTGGTAACTGTACTAAAAAGAAACCTAGGATTGTTTTTATTCGCCTCTATTAATGATGAAAAATATGCTGTTCTAGCTTATCGAAGGGTCTTTTTATACAGCAGTAGACTGTTGTTCCAGGTTAAATAGGAATCCTCTAGATGTGTAGAGCACCATTTTCTCTCCAACTTCCTAGTATTCTGCTTTAAAGTACGCAACTCTGCATTACACCAAGGAGTCATCCTCCTATGGCTTACGACTTTCTTTTTTAAGGAGGCTATCTAATGCCAAAAGCAATGAGGATGTAACGCTGTAAACCAGACCATCAATTTCTG
Organism: Valencia hispanica; assembly: GCA_963556495.2. NCBI lineage: Eukaryota > Metazoa > Chordata > Actinopteri > Cyprinodontiformes > Valenciidae > Valencia > Valencia hispanica. The sequence continues at coordinate 47,636,653 of OY747713.1, read as the reverse complement.
AAGGGTTAGAGATAGAATTGCTGCCATCCACTGTGTTACTCTGAGACACTGAGGAAAGTAAGAAGGGAACAGATTCTTTATAAATTGTTACAGCATTGTCTGATAAAGCTCTACTATAATGAAATTTTCTTTCAGATTTAATATGGTCAGTTAAAGTAAATTCAAAAGTTATCAAGAAGTGGTCAGACAGTACCGGGTTATGTGGGTGGACTGTTATTTCCTCACACTCAATACCGTATGTCAGTACAAGGTCCAAAGTGTGTTTACCCGAGTGGGTCGATCACTGTACTTTTTGAGTAAAGCCAACTGAGTCTAAAATAGCATTAAAGGCTGCATTTAGGCTATCACTTTCAGTATCCACATGAATATTGAAGTCCCCCACTATAATGACCCTATCAGTATTTAATACTAAATCAGATAAAAAATGTGAAATCTGATCCAAGAATTGAGAGTAAGGGCCTGGTGGACGATACAAAACCACAAACAAAAATGGTCTTAATGTTTTGCAACTTGGATGAGGAAAATTAAGGGTTAGATGTTCAAAAAAAACTGTAGCTATCAATTGGTCTGGGACTAATTAATAAATCAGAACGAAAAATGGTTGCAACTTCTCCTCCTCGCCCAGTACTTCTAGGAATGTGAAAATTTAAATGACTGGAAGGAGTTAACTCATTTATACTGACCTAATCCTCCTGCTGCAACCAGGTTTCTGTGAGACAAAGCAAATCAATGTGATTATCACAAATCAAGTAATTTACTAACAAAGTCTTTGAGGAGAGAGATCTTATGTTTAATAAACCACATTTAATAGGTTTATTTTTCTGTTCAGTCAAAGTCGTATTTATCTTGATGAGATTTCCATAATTTGCTTTTGTTGGCTTAACTTTTAATCCATTTAATTTTGGCCGTGGGCAAGAAACTGTTTCTATAGGATAATGGGTGGGTAACAGTACAGAAGCAGCAGAGAGGTGGGTTAAACTACGACTCTGCTTCCTGGTCTGGACCCTGGGTTGTCAGTGTTTTGGAGGACTAATAAATTCGGCCATATTCCTAGAAAGAAGAGCTGCTCCATCCAAAGTGGGATGGATGCCGTCTCTCCGAATCAGGTTTTCCCCAAAATGTTCGCCAGTTATCAATGTAACCCACATCGTTTGCAGGACACCACCTAGACAACCACTGATGGAATGACAGCAGGCGGCTAAACATGTCGTCACTGGTCTGATCAGGCAGGGGACCAGAAAAGATCACAGAGTCTGACATTGTTATGGCAAACTTACACACCAAAGCAACACTAATTTTTGTGACCTCCGATTGGCGAACCGGGTGTCATTACTGCCAGCGTGAATAACAATCTTACTGTATTTACGCTTATCTTTAGCCAGCTGTTTCAGGTAGGATTTGATGTCACCAATTCTGGCCCCTGGCAAGCATTTGACTATGGTCAATGGTGTCTCTAATGCCACGTTTCTGACTATGGAGCTGCCAATTACCAGGGTCGGCTTGTCAGCGGGTGTGTCACTGAGTGGGGAAAATCTGTCAGAAACGTGGACCGGTTGGTGGTGGCCCGTGGGCTGGGTCTTAAAACTGAGTCACCCAGCCAGCCTGAGGTCCCGGCTGCGCGGGCTCTACCGGAGGACGGCTAGGGGGTTCTATTCTTGATGGCTCCGCGTTGGCTAATGGGCTTCGGCTATCTGCTGGTTTTTCAACAGCGGAGCCGTGCTTCTCATTCTGATAGCCTCGCCTCCAAAGCTACAAAAATATTAGATTTATTACAGTTACCATTATCACTAAAGGAGGCAGGGAAGTAACTAAACATCTTACAGAGAGAGCAAGAGAGAAGAGTTAGAGACAGGAAAAAGAAGAGTAGCCATAGCCGCAATGAAGCTAAGCTAACTGAGCTAGCGAGACCTTACCACCCCAAGAAAAACTGTGTGAAACACAAGGAGTTCCCAAAACGTAAAGTACACTACCACAAAACGTGTGTTTTAGTGTGCTTGTGTGTTAAAATAACTTAGAGAGGCCTCTGCACAGAGAAAACAAGATCAATTCAAGAGAGTCTGAACACCAAACAGCGACAGGGAGTGCAACAGTGACAACAGGAAATGACGCAATACGGCTTACCCCACTGCAGTCAGATAAACAAGTTGCTGCACACTGTTGGGCAGCTGGATTAAAAGAAAAGATTAGTAGACAGACATCTTTGGCTATTTGGAAATATTTCCAGTGAGTCATGGTTTGGAAACTTAATGAGTTCTAACCATCACTTTTATAGAGGTAATGTGGTTTTAAAGTACCACTGGTCAGCAATTAAGGGGGCTTCAAAAGGCTTCATGATATTGGGAAATCATCAGATGGGTATATTCTTCAACATTTCTGTAATTATAGTAAATGTAATAAATCCACATCTTTCTAGCCTTCTCTTTCTGACCCCTCAAAAACAATGCTTCCAATACCTATGACCTTTAGCACAATGGGGACCAGGTGGGGACATCTACTGTACTCTGACTTCATCCAACAGAGTGAATATTTCATTAGCAGACAAAAGCAAGAATTCCTGACACTCAGACTAAAATTAGCAAGAAATACTGCATTTTAAAAAGCCTTTTGTGACGTTATTATTGCTTGTAATGATTTGCAACATACCGTGCAGCTTGAATGAGCGGCATGTTTACTGAGAAGTCGAAAGCAGGCTAGTTAATATCCGCTTGTTAGACTTCTATTGCAAAAAATTAATATTATGAACTGTAAGCACTTGACAAATAGTACATTTAGCAGGTGGCACTCTATGTTCTTTATTTTCTAAAGCCTATGAACCAATATTAAAATAACCAAAATATGTTATTGATACCATAATAATTGTAAAAATCAATATACTGAAACTGTTTTAGCAGCAGAAACTTGTTGCCTTTCTGATTTAAATGAAAAGCAACAAGGTCATTATATACAGTACTGTACAAAAGTTTTGGGCAGGTGTGAAAAAATGCTGTCAACAAAATGCTTTCAAAAATGAAATTGTTATTCATTTATTTTCAATCAACCAAGAAAAGGCAGTGCAGTGTTTCCCACACATAGACGAATCTGTGGCGGTGCGCCATAGATTAAACTCCGACCGGTACAGATTCAACACCGACCCCCACCCAAAAAATTAAATAAAAAATCAACACCGACTTTTTACGCCATTTAAAACATGCAGTGTACTTGTTCAGCTGCATTTACTTTCCCTTGCTCTCTCTTTGTCTCTCTGTCACTCACGTTGTATGTGTGCGAGAGAGACACGTGAGTGACAGAGAGACAAAGAGAGAGCTAAAATAACCCTCAAATACAGAAAATAGTGGGTCAATTCCATCGGCAGGCACATTTATGACATGTCCTTTTACATGTAGGGACTTTGAGGGCTCTGCACAGACGGGGCACAGTGGGCTGCATCAAGCGCGTCTCCCCCATATGCGGGGTCTAAACAGCAGAGTCCAGAGCTAAATTATGTAACGATCGATGTCTTCGGTACAGTCAACTACTTTAAAACAGGACCTGTCAAAGGGTTTTTGAGGTACTGTGCGAGAAAAACGGGCTCCGACCAGACAGCTGTTCTATTTCGCAGCTGGTCCTGATGACCATCAGGTGGGAAGGTGCTGTCCAGGGTCTTTGAACTGTGAGATATCTGCATCTTTCTGAAGGAAGAGGATAGCGATCGTGACCACACATTTTACTGTAACAAGTTCTTCATTAAACTTTCATACAGTGATTTTTTTTTCCTAACACCAATATTCAAATGAATCAAATTCCTCGATGGAGGGCACAAATACGCACCTCCACCTGGCAGATAAAGTGACATCACAGCAGGCTCACACCAGGTACTGAAAAGTATGATTGAAGGCCTCAGTTTTGCAAAAACAATCCTTTACATTAGTATTTTTATTCCTGTTGGAGTTCTTTACATTTCTAAAGCACTTGTGCACAGAGATCATTTAAAAATTAAACAAATTGAAAAGCAATGAAAGCAATGTTGGATGTTGATGCTCAGTAACAAAAAGAAGGTATTCTTAAAATGATTACACTGGAAGGTATGGGAAGGTGGGGCCTTTTGTTGCAGTTCATGTTCATAAAAATATTTTCAGACAATTTGAATGGAAAGTGTCATGCAATATTTGGCAAAATCAGTAACAACTTTTTTGTTCTAAGAAATATAATAGATAACCTGTGTTGAGGAAATATTTCTGTTTATTTGGATTTAACTAATTTGTCCCTGTCTTAGTACGTCATATCTAGGATAGTGGGTCATGTTGGAAAAATGAAGCCTTCTGTGTGTAAAGTTTTGATAGCAATGTATCAGACTGTAGGAACAGACGTCAGAGCAGCAGGATTTCTACATGACGTGGTCGCTGCAAGCTTCACCATCATGCCATCAGAGTGGCGTGGACCAGGTTTGCAGGGAGGAGACATTAGGACATAAGGGGACATACTGGAGAAGATGAACAGGTTTTACTAAATACTATATAATGATTTAGAATAGAAGGGTTGGGGAGGGTTCGAGTGATGCCACCGTTTTTTGTGTACAGTGTTCTGCATATTGATCAATATGCTGCATTAGATATCAAAAACGCCTGAAAGACCATCAGTCTTATTTTTGTTTAAGAAGCATTTTTTTTCCATAATAGCCAAACCTTGGAATGTATACAAAATGACATGCATACATCAGGCTCAATTCATTGATTTTTTATGGTGCACATAATAATGTGCTGTGGGACATTAGAAAAACCATACACTGAGAATTATGATTGGAAAATATTGCCTCAATAATACAACAATTCTCACGTGTTTTTGTGCAGCCAGAGACGCAGGCTCTGTTGTTATAGCAGCCAGGTGGGATACTTAAACAGGCCAGTGTCAGACTAATGCCAACCTCTTCTTTAACCCCTAGCCCCCTCTTTAACTACTGCAAACGCTACTCCTAAACCCCAAAGTTAGCTTCATTTCAACTGAAATGTTTTATTCTCAGCAGAAGATAAATCCACTCGGGTCAAAGAGAAAGACAATAAGCCAATGGGTGAAGACAGACAACGTGGAGCATCCCTCCATGATTATCTACCTGGACAGTTTTTTTGATCCTCTGGGAAGGACCGGGATATTCCGGGGAGTACAAGTCTGTAAGAAAGAGAGAGTTGATCAGCGTCGACTTCCCCAGTCCAGATTCTCCTGCAAGACAAAGAACAGGCACAGAATGATTAGTTGGGAGTAACCTTAAGAATGTACTTCATGCTGTAATTCATTTCTAATCTTCATTTTCATTCCAAACTGAGGAGCCATATGACACAATCTGTAGATGTTTGTCAGTTCCATTCCTGCTGCAGTCTTTTGCAGCCAGACATTGTTCACAATCACACAGGAAATGCCCCCCTCACTTTTTTTTTTTTAAAATGAGCAACTGATAACATTAGGCGAGGAAAAGACAGACAGGATGGAAGGTCTGGCCTTTCCCAAATTATTTTCCTGTGTGCATTTCAGCAATCTAGTCAGAGAATCTAAGGGAGAGGGAAGCCAGGGAGGAGGAGTCAACAGCAACATTTTATCTTTAGCACAGGAAAGAAATAAGACCAGAATCTACAGTAGAACCCAGATATTTACATACACTTCAGAAAAATACAGGAAAATAATTTTAACTGTCAAGCATCAAATCAAAGTAGACCTTTTTGTGCAAGATCAATAAATATGAACATACTTTTGTATTTGTGTTCTGCATTTATGTCGGAATAAAGAAAGAGAGAATTGTATTGTATTTATTTTTTTACTTTCAAAGTCAGAAGTATAGATACACTACGTTTATTGTGTCTTTAAGTAAAAATGTTCACTTCAATCCTTTGTAAAATAACCTTGGTTGGCAATGACAGAGGTCAAACGTTTCCTGTAGGTTTGCACACACTTCAGCTGGTATTTTGGCCCATTCTTCCATGCAGATCTTCTCTAGAGCTGTGATATTTTGGGGCTGTTGCTGGGCAACATTGACTTTCAACTCCCTCCCTTCCTTCAGTATTGGATTCAAGTCCGGAGACTGGCTAGACCACTCCAGAACCTTGAAATGCTTTTTACATAGCCACTCCTTTGTTACCCAGACAGTGTGTTTGGGATTACTGTCATGCTGGAAGATCCAGCCATGTTTCATCTTCAATGATCTCACTGATTAAATATGGTTCCTTTGCAGAAGAGCAGCCCCAAAGTATAATATTCCCACCCCCATGCTTCACAGTGGGTATGGTGTTCTTGGGATGCAACTCAGCATTCTTCCCCCTCCAAACATTGTGAGTGGCGTTTATACCAAAGAGTTCTATTTTGGTCACATCTGACCACATGAAATTCTCCCAATCCTCCTCTGGTCCATCCAGATGGTCTCTGGAAAACTTTACACTGGCCTGGAATGTGTTGGAGTAAGCAGGAGGACCTTCAGGATTTTATTCCAGGTTACTAATAGTAACCTTTGTTACTCTGGTCCCAGCTCTCTTCAGGTCATTGACCAGTTCACCCAGTGTAGTTCTGGGCTGTTTCCTCACCATTCAAGATCATGTCTACCCCATGAGGTGAGATCTTGCATGGAGCCCTAGGTCGAGGGAGATTGTCAGTGTTCCATTTTCTAATAATTGCTCCAACAGCTGATATTTTCTCACCAAGCTGCTTGCCTATTGTAGATTGGCTCATCCCAGTTTTGTGTAGATGTAGAATCTTGTCCCTGGTGTCCTTTGACTCTGGTCTTGGCCATGGTTGAGGTTGGAGTCCGACTGTTTGAAGGTGTGGACAGGTGTCATTTATACAGATAAGAAGTTCAAACAGGTTCCATTAATACATGTGACGAGTGGAGGATAGAAGAGCTTCTAAAAGAAGAACTAGAAAAAGTTGCATTTCCTGCGAAAATGAAGTGTGAATGCTGTAAGCTGAATTTACTTGCAGAAAATGGCGGAAGTACTTGAAGTCAACTGTAAAAGACTTGCTGAAGTGCAATAAACAGAAACAGCAGAAAAAAGAAAAGGGGTGTGCCAACCCTAACACAAAGAAAAACTGTCACTATTAGCTAAAATAAAGTTGAATATTATGAAAAGTATAAAGTTTATGAATACCAAAAGATATACCCGGAAAAAGCAGAATGAGCAGAATAGTTGAAAAGTTGAATGGTAAAAATAGCACAAAGTATGCAGAAGTAGTTGAAGTTCAAAAAATGTACGGAAGCGCATGGTAGCATGTTGCCAAACACAAACATGTTGGTTAACAATAATTCAATCCATTCAGTATAATACAAATAAGCTTAAAGGGAAGTGTTAGCTAAAATTCTCTGAAATGTAAATGTTAGCTAAAATGCTAGTGGTAGTAAGTTGGCAAACACTAACATGGTGCTAAACATTAACAAAATCTATTTAGCAAGGTAGCCTTAGCTGTTAATAAAAAATTAGCTTAAATTTTGATACTAACTGTAATACTAGTGTTAGCTTAAATACTAGTGGTTGTATGTTGGCAAACCGTATCATGTTCGTTACCTAACTTAATACTTTCAGTATGTTAACATCTTTCCAAAATGCAAATATTAGCGAACATTAGCTAAAATACTAATGTTAGCTTAAATGTTGATTTTAGCTTAAATGCTAGAAAAAACTTGTTGGTAAACACCAACATGTTGGTTAACAGTAACTCAATCCATTCATTATGTTACTTCGAGCTGTTAAGTCAAAATGAGCTAAAATTCTGTGGTTAGTTTGAATGAGCTTAATAGCTATGGTTAGTTTTAAAAAAAACAATTTGCAGCATGGTAGCAAACATGAACATATAGGTTAACAATAACTCAACCCATTCAGTATGTTAAAATCAACCTAAAAACCAAATGCTAGCTAATATTAACTAAATTTCTAATGTTAGCTAAAATGCTAATGTTAGCTTAAATGCATCAGAAAGCATGTTGGCAAACACTAACATGAACGTTACCATGAACTTAATCCTTTCAGTATGATAAAATCTTCCTCAAATACAAATATTAGCCAACATTAGCTGAAATTCTAATGTTAACTTAAATGTTATTTTTAGCGAAAATGCTAGAGATAGCATGTTGGTAAGTACCAACATGTTGGTTAACATTGACTCAATCCATTCATTATGTTAACTTTGGTTGTTAAGTCAAAATTAGCTAAAATTCTATTGTTAGCTTGAAAGACTTAAATTGCTATGGTTAGTAAAAAATCTATTGCTAGCATGTTAGCATACATGAACATATTGGTTAACAATAACAACCCATTCAGTTTGTTAAAATCAACCCAAAAACCAAATGTTAGCTAAAATTAGCTAAAATGCCAATGTTAGCTAAAATGATAATGTTAGCTAAAATGCCACAGATATATTGTTGGCAAACACTAACATGTTGGTTAACTTTATCTTAATCCATTCAGTTTGTTAACTTTAGCTATTGAGTCAAAATTACCTAAAACGCTAATGTTAGCTAAAATACCACAGATAGCATGTTGTCAAACACTAACATGTTGGTTAACTGTATCTCAATCCATTCAGTAGGTTAACTTTAGCTATTAAGTCAAAATTAGCTAAAATGCTAATGTTATCTTAAATGCTAGTGTTAGTATAATGGATAACAATAAGATTGCCTAAACACACAAGTCTGTGTAACTGCCATTTAAAAGTAATCACTGTTTTCCAGGTGTTGGAACAGTAAAATGGCCACTGTTGCCTGCCTAGTACCTGAAGTATTTGAAGTCAACTGTAGAAGACTTGCTGAAGTGTATTGCACAGAATCAGCAGAGAAAAGAAAAGTAGTCTACCAACCCTACTGCATAGAAAAACTCACAATTAGCTAAAATGCCAGTGTTACCTAAAATCAGCAAATTTCCAATTTTTACCCAAAACGCTAGTAGTAGCATGTTGGGAAAGACAACTATTTTGGTTAAAAGAAGACTTATCAGCTAAAATCCAAATATTACCCAAAATGCTAGTAGTAGCATGTTGGGAAACACAAGTATGTTGGTTTAAAGAAGACTCATTATATTCAGTAAATTGACAACAAGCCATAACTCCAATATTATTGAAAATTAGCTAACATGCTAATGTTAGCTAAAATGCGAGTGGTAGCATGTTGACAAACACAAACATGTTGGTTAACAATAATTCAATCCATTCAGTATAATAAAAATATGCTTAAAGGGAAGTGTTAGCTAAAATTAGCTGAAATTTTGATACTAACTGATATACTAGTGTTAGCTTAAATGGTAAATGGTAAATGGACTGAACTTATATAGCGCTTTTCTAGTCATACTGACCACTCAAAGCGCTTTACATTGAAGCCACATTCACCCACTCACACTCGCATTCATACACCGACACCCAACATGGCTCGGTAGGACGATGTTTTTTGGGGTTAAGTGCCTTGCCCAGGGGCACATCGACATGTGACTGGAGGAAGCTGGAATCGAACCTACGACCCTCCGATTGCAAGCCAACTCTACTCTACCACTGAGCCACAGTCGCCCTTAAATGCTAGTGGTAGCATGTTGGCAAACAGTATTATGTTCGTTACCATAAACTTAATCCTTTCAGTGTGTTAAAATATTCTTATTAATTAAATGATTATCTAAAATCCCATTGTTAGCTTGAATGAGCTAAATTGCTATGGTTAGCAAAAAAGCTATTTGTAGTGTGTTGGCAACCATGAATACATTGGTTAACAATACCTTAACTCATTCAGTTTGTTCAAATAAACCCAAAAACCAAATAATAGCTAATGTTAGCTAAAATGCTAATGTTGGCTAAAATGCCACAGATAGCATGTTGGCAAACACTAACATGTTTGTTACCATGAACTTAATCCTTTTAGTATGTGAAAATCTTCCTGAAATGCTAATATTAGTGAACATTAGCTAAAATGCTCATGTTAGCTTAAATGCTAGAGATAGCATGTTGGTAAACACCAACATGTTGGTTAACAGTAACTCAATCCATCCATTATGTTAATTTTAGCAGTTAAGTCAAAATTAGCTAAAATGTTATTGTTAGCTTAAATGAGCTACATTGCAATGGTTAGTAAAAAAGTTATTGGTAGCATGTTGGCAAACATGGACATATTGGTTAACAATAATTCAAACCATTCAGTATGTTACAATCAACCCAAAAACCAAATGATAGCTAAAATTAGGTAAAATGCTAATGTTAGCTAAAATGCTAATATTAGCTTAAATGCCACAGATAGCATGTTGGCAAACACTAACATGTTGGTTAACTGTATCTCAATCCATTCAGTATGTTAACTTTAGCTATTAAGTCAAAATTAGCTAAAATGCTTTTGATAGCTTAAATGCTAGTGGTACTATAATGGATAACAATAGCAAGTTAGCTAACAATATCTTACTCCATTTATAATGTCTACAATCTCCTAAACAGACAAGTCTGTGTAACTGCCCTTAAAAAGTAATCACTGTTTTCCAGGTGTTGGAACAGTAAAATGGCCGCTGTTGCCTGCCTAGTACCTATGAGACTGTATTAATCATTATATTTTACAGAGTAATCAAAAGTACTGGTGAACTGATTTGTATTAAGTCTACAAGTTGTTTGAGATATCTTACAAAACCCTGAAACGTCAGTTTTACAGCGGAGGCCATAATGTATAGTAATTCTCTTTTCTACCAAAAGAGGGAGCTCCACCTAAAGCCATGAAAAAGCCTGCCATTTTTTTGACCAATCACACGCCGGTTCTCACTGGGGCAGACAGCCAGAGTGCAGCACCTCACTTAGGTCTCCTAATTTCTCAGCCGTTTTAACAGGTAACGCAGCTTCCGAACTACTCTTAATAACTTAAGAACCGTAAGGCGTATCGACGTCACCAATGTACCGTTTCTATCAGAACGGATAGGGGAACGCTCTCAAACCACTCAATTTGTTGAAAATATAATATTACAGCCATAAAATGACGTCGAATATGTTGATAAATTTGATGAAAACATTAATCTGTCCTTCCTTGGTCCCAAATTACATCCTCTTACTCGGAAAATATAAGGCTTATCGAAATTATTCTTTCACTGTGAGTATCCGCAGGCTTTGATGAAGAATAATGGTTCGTTTCATGTGTGTACCTCAATCTGTCTAGGAGAAGTGATTTTGTAAAAATGAGCATGATTTTGCCATTTTTGAATCTGAGCCGTTTTAGCGAAGAGCAGATTTGTTACACTCAAACAAACAAAACTTATGGAGAAACGGTAACAGGTATCAAAAAAGTTGTTGAATCATGAGCGTCAGGAAGGTCTGAAGTTATATTGGCACAAGGCTCATGTTTCTACGTCGCATTGTTTATGAGATATGACTTTACAAATATGAGTCAGAATCCAGCTGTCCTCTGAATTTTTGCTCTGTCCCAATGCATTCCAATGGTCCCTCCTGGGTGCGGGCACTTTGCTTCGGGTCGATTTGCCAAAAAACTGTAACTGTTACATAAATTTTGGCAACATTTCCTGAAGCAAAAATTGATAACCTACGTTTTGATTTATAATATGTGCAGAAAGAGTGAAATATGAGCGAGTGTGCGGAAGTTGTTCGTGGAAAATGAGGAAAGTGGAAAAGTGTAATTCCGCTAGAGTGGGCCACTTTAGCTTAATTGCCTAACTTAATTGCTTTGCTCCCATAGGAATGCATGTATTTTCAGAAATCTGATCATTTCGGGACCAGAAACTTGAGGAAGGATTGTATGAAAACGGTACAAGTTAGGAAGAAGCTGAGACATACAGTAATAGCTGAAGAGTATGACTACATTTTAAGATTTGAATGGTGTTTCTAAGTGGAAGTATGTGGAAGTAGTTAGTTTTGCAAATCAAGCAAAATTTAGCCGAATTTTTGAGGTTTTCCATTCATTTCAATGGGACCAAAAAAAGCATAAAAAGTTGAATATTATAAAAAGTATGAAGGTTATGAATACCAAAAGATATAGCCGGAAAGAGCACAATAAGCTGAATAATTGAAAAGTTGAATGGTTAAAATAGCACAAAATATGAAGTAGATGAAGTTCAAAAAACATACGGCAGCAACCAGAAGAAGGTAAGAGGATCTCAAGAGTGCGAATGCCTACAGCATTCACACTAATTAACAGGTCTGTAAAGTCCAAACTTCTTGCTTGTATGTAGATGCTAAATACTTTTCTGCACCATTAAACAAACACCCCCCCCCCCACATTTTGTCTCTCACAGTTGAAAACTATGCCCTTCACAAAATATATGGCATCATGAGAAAAGAAAATGATGTGGACATATTGAAGCAATATCTGAAGACACAAGCCAGGAAGTTGAGGTTTGAGCACAATAAGGTTTGGACAATAACCCAAAGCTGACCTCCAAATTAGTTACAAAGTGGCTTAAGGAAAACAAAGTCAAGTTATTGGAGTGGTCATCACAAAGTCCTGATCTCAATCCCATAAAAAATTTGTGGGTGGCACTGAAAAGGCGAGCGCGAGCAAGAAGGCCTACAAACCTCACCCAGTTCCACCAGTTCTGTCAAGAGTACTGGGACAAGATTCCAGCAAACTATTGTTGAAAGCTTGTGGAAAGAGACCTGAAACGCCTGTCCCAAGTGAAAAAGTTTAGGAACAATTCTACGAAATACTAAGGAGGTGTATGTACATTTCTGACTTTGAAAGTAATACAAAAATTATAGATCTCTTTTTCTTACAGAAAAAATAAAAAGATTTAAGAATAGATAAAATAAAGTACCAGAAACTATTTGAAGCAGCGCTGTGGTGATAAACATAAAACCTGGAGAGCATGACTGTGGTATACCAATCTCCTCAGCAGGGCGTCCCGGGTTGAGCGCAGGCAAGCAAGGAGCAGCTGAACAAAAGCTCCTTTGTGACTGAAGAAGCAGCCAGAAGTCACCCTGGCATTAGAGCCAAAAAGCTGCTCCTGACCTTTACAAGTGGTCAGGCTGTGGCCAACATGGGCCACAGCTGCTAACCGCTCAGCCAATCAACAACCCATCAATAGTGAAGATGAAGAAGAAATAAAAAAAAAGAACAAACTAAGGAATCTTTCTCTAACAAGCCCAGAGTTAGAAATGTTTTTCAAGAAGGGCAGGGTCATATTTATCTTACAGCAGAATGGGCTCAGAAATGACAACTGGCTGCTGATTAAACAGTCAAAATGACTCAATTATGTTTAACTCTAACAAGGTATGAAGACTTTACACTGAGGACTGATAAAATACCAAAGGCACGTTTTGTGTTTGAGCAAAAATAAATGTAATCTCTGAAATGGCAAAAGAAAGACATCTAGGCTTTGATTAGGAGAGGTGACAATACCAGCATCTCCAGTCACTAGTGACACGACATTTTGTTTGTCATAATATTTGGCTCTAATAGTCTTAGCAGTGACACTTCTAATTGACAGTGACAGTTTATTGAGCGATATGAGCCAGAAACTAGGACATTATCCAGGGTTAATACAGGAATCCTAAAGTTGAATTGACTATCTTTTACTACCTTTAAAATATGTTTTACTACATGATATCAAGCAGATGCGTTTTTCAGCACTGCGTAAAAATGATCCATCCCTCACGGATGAGAAAACGTTATCCCACTTATTTTAAAGTATAAGTGTGATGCTGTCTTGACGAAGACCTCACACAGATCAGGAATATTCCAAACCCCATTCCAGAAACTAGGGACATTTGGTTTGTAAAAGATATAAACAAAAATGTGACAACTTTTGAATTTCCAAACCCAATGTTTCATTCATGACAGAATATTCATAACATGGTAAATGTTCAAAGTGAAGAATCGGCTGGGATAACATTTAGCAGCTAAAGTCAAATAACAGCAACACCTGCAATGCAAAATAGAATGAACATGCCTCCAAAATGAAAATTCTGAGGTGGGTAGAGTACTCAAAAATGACCACTTCAACATATTTTACTCAAAAGTAGGAATTAGCCATACAAAATAGTATTCAAGAGTAAAAAGGTAAAACCCAAGTACTGAGTAACTGATTACAAAATCTGATTCAATATTGAGAAATGATACAGTCAGACAAAAATATAAAATTATGTGGCATTTCTAGCATTCTAAAGATCGGAATGAAAAGAAAATCAATACATATCAACAAGCTTATTACAAAATAACAAATTTAAGCAGAAAAAACTGCTTTCTAAATCAAATGCTGCCTTTATAAACTTAAAGTATTTTCAGTAGGTAGTTCACATATGTCAGAACAGGTTCCAAGTACTTCCAGTGACAATATATATAGTGTTTACCATATTTTCTTGATCACCATATGGCCCAACAGGCTCAGCAGACAGAAAATAACAGTACAACAAAGCTTTTGTAGAAACAAGTAACATAAATGTGTCTGTGTCTTGTGCATTTTTGGTTAAAATAGGTTTATTCTCCATTCATTGGAGTTACTCACAGTGAGCAGAGTAATCAGAAATTTGACTCAGGAATAGCAATACTTTGTAAAAATATTACTCAAATAAAAATCACAGTGTAGTATAACTACTCCTAAAAGGTACTTTTTTTCCCAAAAGTTACAAAAGTATCCACCACTGGGTAGGAGACATGGGAAGTAAGAGACAAATAGACAGGGAGGAGGAGACACGGGTGACTGCAAGGTCTGCTCCCTGTCTGCTGCAGCCATTGGAGTGCTGGTGATACTAGTTTACCCCTGAGGTGTGACAACAATACTTGTGCTCATAACTGAGCTTGCGTTTTCAGGTGCACTGCTCTGTGAAGCACCAAAAAACGGAATCACCGAATCCACTGCTGGTAACGATTTGATCGACGTAACAATGTTCCAGGTCACATTTATGGTTTTTCTGCACACTTTACAAAAAGCTTCCCAATCATTACCCACGACAGGTGTTTTGACAGAACACCATTCACTTCAAGATGGCATACCTTCGGGTAATGCACTTACGCAAATTTTAAACGATGTGTAAAATCAAACTATTTCACCATACCTCAGACTACAAGCATTACGTTTGGGGTATTATTATACAGTACATACACATTATCTAATTGCATGCCTTATAAAATCACAAGAAATGTTAATTTAAGTTTTCCATATATTATTTTTCGCAAGTGGAGTAGTAAAATTGTGCAATGTGTTAAATTGTTACATCTGGTTTATCTTCTTTCATCTATCATTGTAGATTAAAGAAAAAAAAAATTTGAGTCATTTTTTGCCAAAAGATTTTGAGAATAATTTCACATAGGTCTATTTTCAAGGAAAAACTAGTAAATTCTCCAATGTGAAAGTCGTAAATTTGTGAGAGAAAACTTAGAAATCTCCATGATTAAAGGAATACATTTTTGATTTTTAAACTAAACATATTTTGAATGAGAAAAAAAAGCTACCTCTTTGGTTAAAGCAAGCAGCATGAGAATTGGCAAGAGTCGCTAAAAACTCATTTCTTTATTTTATTTTATACTCCAGACATCTTTTATTCACCATATTAAGTTTCTTAATAATATAATCCACTAACTGCAAAACACAGTAAAGTGGATGGTCAGCGCTTTTTGTGACATGTGCGGGATTGAAAAGGGGGGCCTATCGTTGTTGGCTTAGTCCCTGATCTTCCTCCAGGCAACAAAGATCATCAAAAATGCCAAGAAAAGGTGAGGAAGAATTTATGACCTTGTCAACTGTTAATGAGCGCCTTGAACAACAGAAGACATTTAATAAAGAACTACTTGAACAACATGAGAAGAGATACAGATCATGTGTTCAAGTGATTGTTGATTCCATCTTTGCTCTCATGGACAACATAGTCAAGGACGTGTCAAGCCTTTCCAATGATGTGAAGGACTTAAAATCAAGCCTCCAGTTTTCACACGGTGATCTTGAGGATCTGAAAACAACTGTTGTAAATCGAGACAACAAACTTCAAGCCATCTCTGACAACCTTGCTAACTATCATGTCTCCATTAAAAACTTGAGAGCAAAACTGAATAACATGGACAACCACCTAAGGTTGCTTCTACACTAACACAGCTAAGGTTATACAGGGTATATCCCACGTAACCTTATACCGGTCCACACCCACACAAAGCATCGTTTACGATCCCCTTCTCCCACTGGCGCAACTCCGACCTAGTAGGCATGACAGACCCACAAAAAGTCAGACCCACATATGAGGAGCTCATTTCTGATGTATGACTTGTTGGGCAAAGTCACCAAAAATGGCTGTTCACAAGAAGAGAGATTTCTTTGTTTACCTCTGAGTGGTCACTTGTTGTTATTAAGCTGACTGTGGCGCGTGTTTTTGGGCGTCACTTCCTTACCGAACTTCGTTATTAAACGCCTAATGAATCCAACAATCCAAGGGAGATTTTAGAAATAGACAGCCCACTTACCCGTGTAAAAAAATATACAGGGAGGGGACCCTTAAACGATGGGCTAGTGTGGCCGAGATGGGGTATTGACTGAATATTTATTTGTTTAAGCACTTAAATGGCCTAATGTAGACAGGGCCTAAAAAGAAATGACTTTTTGATTGAGTTCTTGATGAAAAATCTGAGATGGGAAGGGAAACTGAGTCCAAGGTGAAGAAAGTACTTTGTGAACATCTGAAAAAGGATCCAAAACTCTTTAAATTTGACAAACCACATCAATCTGGAAAATATGACCAGTCTGGACGACGTAGGTCTATTGTGGTTAAACTGCTTCGTTAAAAGAACAAACAGGAGATACTGAAAAGAGCTTAATCCCTCAAAGGCACTAATATCTTTATTAATGAAAACCTTTCTAAAAAAGGCTGCATTAAATGCAAAGAACTGCTGTCTCAGCTCAGAGGAGAGAGGAAGAAGAATAACATTGCTTTTCTGAGATATGATTACCCTCCACATTCCAAATAGGTGTAACCATAATTTGTTTGTTCTCTTTTACATGGTTCCATTTCTTAGCAGTTAAATTCTATTTTAGGTATTCTAATTTCATATATCTCTTAAATTTGACAGTTTAACTGATGGTTTATACTTTGTTCCATATGATATTGAAAATAATGAGACCGTACAATGAATCTATTGATCCAGTTCAATATTATTTGTAATTATTAAAAAAATATTATTATTATTATTATATTATTACGGATGTCAATGTTCTGACCAAAATTTTAACTAATCAGGGTCAAAAATATACATTTTCTAGTTTTCATCTTAACAAGCGTAGTTTACCCTAGAATTTGGATAATTTCATTAATTATTTAACAACTTTAGATAATACATTTTCTGTGCTTGCTTTGACAATAACATGGCTCAAAGATCATTTTGCACAGTATTTTTCATTACCTCAGTATAATGCTGTACATTATAGACTTTGAATTTGTTGAAAATCAGGATCTCAATATTCATTTGATTAAAACTGAGGTAGAATCAATATTTTTAGAAATGGCAAATTGTAGTTAATTTTGGAAATTCCAAATTGTAGTTATTGAGGGTGTATATCGCCATCCTGATGGTGATATTGGAATCTTTATTAATGCATTTTAATCTACTTTGGACTTGATAAGTGCTAAGAATAAGGCCTGCATTCTTCTTGGGGATTTTAACATTGATCTTATAAGAAAAGAATGAAATTGTTCAATAGATTTTTTAAATTCATTGTATAACTATTACTTTTTATTCACTTATTCATAAACCATCAAGGATTACAAATTCATCTGCAACTTTAATAGTTTTTCTATCAATACAATAAATTCTTGGCTATTATGTTCTGATATTTCAGATCATCTTCCAGTATTCCAGTTTCTCACAAAGAAAATCTGTATTTAATATGGAATTTCGTAAATCTACTGATAAAATGTAGATTCCTTCAAAAACTTGTTGGCTACTGAGTCATGGCATCAGGTTTTCTAACATCATCATTTTGAGTTGGCTTATTTAAGACTTCTAAATAAATTTAACTTCCTGTTTGATAAATGTTTTCCTTTTATATTAATCAAAACCAACTACAAACGTAGAATTTCTAAACCATGGATTACATCAGCTATTTAAAAAATCCTCTATTATCAAAAATAACCTTTATAAAAAGTTTATTATTAGTCCAACCCCCTCTAATGTTATCATATAAAAATATAAAAATCAGTTTACCTAGTAACTAATACAAGCTGAGAAAAACTACTCAGAAAAGTTAGAAAAGTCTTGCATAAATGTTAAAAACACTTCGGATGTTATTAATGAATTGTTAAATAAGCAAAATTCTTTCAGCGGTATTCCATCCCAGCTATCTGATGAAGTTCAAAGCCTTAATAATCTTACTGATATAGTTAATGGCTCTAATGATTTCTTTTGTTAATATTGGTCCCTCATTAGCTAAAAATTTTGGAGTCATTGACAAACCTAAGTCCACTCACAAATTGCAATCATGACTATTCTTGTTTACATGTGTTTGACCCAACTCCTAATGAAATACTTCAATTACTTAAAATTATAGATGCTGCTCCAGGCCATGATGAGACAAGAGCCAGTCTTATAAAGAAAATAGCTCCCTCCATTATTGAGCCTTTCACACATATTCTCTCCTTGTCTCTGAAAGCAGGCATTGTACCAAGGGATTTAAAAGTGGCTAAAGTAATTCCTTTATTCAAAGATGAGGATGTTAGTTTATTTACACTAGTCACAATAAGTTAGGGATATTGTTATTTACACGAGTCCTATTTGGTCTGAATTTCAATGAAATAAGTAAAAGTATCCTTTGATATTACTAATAATGAATGAGAAGAAAAAATATTTTCTTTAGTGTAATATTTATTACCCCAAATATGTAGACAATAACAAGGGTAGTCCCAAATAACACAAAGACAGTAGCAGGTGTTTCCACCATTTGCTGCAATGACAGCGACGTCTCATGCTCCTCACTAGCCTCATGATGTTGTACTGAGGCAATGCGTTCCACTCTTCCACAAGTGCTACACGCAGTTCTGCCAGGTCACGTAGGGGTGAAGTACGATCATCCAGTCTCTGCTTCAGCTGGTCCCAAATGTGCTCTATGGGGTCAGGCCAGGCCAGGCCATACCATATGAATCACTCCAACTTCCTGAAGTCGAGCTGTGACAATTCTGCCACGATGTGGTGGAGTATAATCATCCATGAACAGAAAGTTGGGGGTGTGCTGGCAGAATTGGGGGATGATGATGGGTTCTATAATGTCTCAGAGGTAAGAACGTGCAGTGACTGAGCCATCTGCAATAACCAAATCAGTTTTGGGCTGACTGGTGATGCCTGCCCAGACTGTTACACCTCCTCCACCAAAGCTAACCCTGGGGACCATGTTGACCTCGGTGTATCGCTCACCTCGCCTTCTCCAGCAACGATGACGACCATCATTTCTGTGCAAGGTGACCCAACACTCGTCAGTGAACAGGATGGTAGACCACTGCTGCATTGTCCAGGTCACATGGTCTTGTGCCCACTGCAAACGTTCACGGTGGTGTCTTGGTGTCAGTGGAGTCACCTGCAATGGTCGTCTGGCATTCAAGCCAAAGCGGTGGAGTCGGTTGCGGATGGTTTGTCTGGAAACCCTAGTACCCCTCACATCTCGTAAACGGGCCTGCAGCTGCATGACGAGGTCTGCCTTAGGTCAATGTTGCGGTCTGTCACTCGTGGGGCTCCACTGCTGGGTCTGTCACAAACTGCCAGTAGTTCTGTGTCTTGATGAAAGTCTGCTGATGACACTTTGAGACACACCAAGTTCACGTCCAACATCTGACTGCCTGCAACCGACCCGAAGGTGCACTATCGCCAGTGGCGCTGCCCATCCGTTGAGTGACGTTTTGTGTTCATGGCTGTTTGAAGGATGAAGTTGGAATGACACTCTGACAATACTAGCTTTATAAACCCACAGAATGTTGACATTGATGTCACATTGAAATGGTTTGTCTTTAGTATTTTTTGGTGTTGGCCCCAATATGTAAGGCACACTGTACACAGTGAGAACATAATGTGGAAAACACAAAATGAGGTGTGTCTATCACCCCTATACAATTGCCTCTCTATCCCAAAAATCTCTGAAGTGAAACAAACACCATATGTATGACATCCACTGAGTCTCTCACGATATCCCCAACTTATTATGAGTAGTGTGATAATTAAAACATTTGTCTGATGAATGTATTTTGTATAATCTTCAATATGGATTTACAGAAAAAATGATCGACTGAAATGGTGCTTTTACAATCTGTCGATAAGATTACCACAGATTTAGATAATAACATAATATTCTCTTGCCGTTTTCCGAGATCTGTCAAAAACATTTGACACTGTTGATTTTAAAATTCTTTAAACAAAATTGAAAAAACTATGGAATAGGATTGGTTCCTTAAAGCTGGTTTCACAGCAATGTTTCTGAAAGAGAGCAATATGTTTGTATTAATAATCAAAATTCTAATAGAGCAAAACTAGCATGTTGGGTTCCCCAAGGTGTTATGAATTATGAATTATCTAATATTTCTGATTGGTTTAAAGTTAATAAATTGTCACTTAATATAAAAAATAAGTATTTTCAGTACAAAAAAACAAATTATATAATATAGAAGATATAAATTGATTTATTGAGGGCATTAATATTGTCCAGGTGCCTCAAACAAAATTATTTGGCGTTATTGATGGAAAACTAACTTGGAAACAACACACTCAATTTGTCTGTAGAAAGATGACAAAATCAATCGGTATTTTCAGTAAGGTTCGTAATTTTATTAATTGCTCTAGCATGTTGTCATTATATTGTAGTTTAATATATCCATACATAACTTATTGCAAAAGTGTTTGAGGTGCCACATGTCAGTCAAATCTTTATAAGATTCTATTAATTCAAAAAAACATGTTGGTGTTTAATGAATTATTCCAATGGACTGTCTTCATCCTCTTCTCTTTTAATAAAAGACAAAATTCTACAATATTTCATTCAAATATATATTGTATATCTCTTTTTATGTATAACTATGCACATTTATCTACTGATTTACCAATAGTTTTTCAAAACTTCATCGAATAAACATACAGACCCTTTCCAAAAAATTTGAATATCATGGAAAAGTTTATTTCTATTATTCCATTCAAAACGTTAAACTTCTATGGATTATAGATTCAGGGCCCACAGCTTAAACAATTTCAAGTATTTAGTTGTTAATTTGTACATAATTTGGGCTTCCAGCTCATAAAACCCACAAAAACAGGAATTCCAAAAATTAGAATACTGTGAAGAAATCACCATTTACTTCTCAGTTTTGCAGAAAAAAAAGAAAGAAATTAGGTTCACATCAAATTAATCAAAAATATGGTACTTTCAAAACGATATGTCAGTCTTCAATACTTGGTAGGAAATCCCTTTGACTTAATCACTGCGTCGATGCGCCATGGCATTGAGGCCATCAGCCTGTGGCATGGCCTGGGAGTTATGCAAGCCCAGATTTCCTTGATGCTTGCTGTCAGCTCTTCTTTGTTTTTGGGTCTGATGCCCCTAATTTTCCTCTTGATAATACTCCATTGATTCTCAATGGGGTTTAAGTCCATCAAGTTGGCTGGTCAGTCAAGCACTGTGATGGCATGGGCATCAAACCAGGTATTGTTGCTTCTGGCAGTATGGGCAAGGGCCAGGTCCTGCTGGAAGATGAAATCTGCATCTCCATACAGATCCTCAGCAGAAGGAATCATGAAGTCCTCTAAAACATTCTGGTAGACTGATGCAGTAAACTTGGATTTAAGAAAGCAGAGTTTACCAACACCTGCACCGGGCATTGCACCCCAAATCATGACTGACTATGGATATTTCACACTGGATCTCAAGCAGCTTGGGTTCTGTTCCTCACTCGTCTTCCTCCAAACCCTTGGACCTTGATTCCCGAATGAAAGGCACACTTTACTTTCATTGGAAAAGAGGACCTTGGACCACTGGCCAACAGTCCATTCCTTCTTCTCCTTGGTCCAGTTGAGACGTGTCTGATAATCCGCTGAAGCCCACGGTCAGCTCTTCTGCTGGTTCATCTTCTTCTGCCACATTTTGTCCTTCCACTAGACTTTCCATTGATATGCTTGGACACAGCACTCTGTGAAGACCCAGCCTCCTTAGCTATGAACTTTTGTGGCTTACCCATCCTATGGAGGGTATCAATGATGGTCTTCTGGCCAGTTGTGAAGTCTGCACTCTTCCCCATATTGAACTAAACTGAGACAATAGAACCAAAGTGAAGCAATCTATTGAATCTGGGAAAACCTGTGCAGGTGCTTTGAGTTTAGTAAATGAGTAGTGTGACACTCAGTTTAAAACATTCATGCCATGTAAAACTCTGGCTGATTTCTTCACAGTATTCAAATTTTTTGAATTCCTGTTATTGGGTTCTATGAGCTGAAAGCCCAAATTATGTACAAATAAACAACTAAATACTTGAAATCGCTTAAGTTGTGGGCCCTGAATCTATAATCAACGGAAGTTTAACGTTTTGAATGGAATTAAGGAAATAAACTTTTCCATGATATTCTAATTTTTTGGAAAGGGTCTATCCCATATTTAACAAGACAATGCAGTGACCTTTATCTGCCACTCTGTAGTTTGTCAGTTAAGCAATATTTACTCAAATATAGAGGGCCTTTTCTATGGGATAGATTACCACCAACTCTTCAAGCTACAACTGAACTTCATTCTTAAAAAAAAAAACACTCAAATAGTATATGATGACTACGTGTTTTTATATTTGTAATGTACCGTAAGTGACTTGTTTGTTTCTGCTGCTTAAATAGCAAATGTTATTGGAGAGTTTCGCTTTATAAAACCTTATGATCTTCTTAACCTCTCTTCCAGTTATTTTTTATGTATAATATGCTTATTATTTAAATTTTTGTGTGTAAATAAATAAACAAAAAAAACTTTGCTGAGATTTTAAATCAGTAATGTCCAACAGAAAATGCCAGTCCTATAAGATTAAAGCGTTACATTTACGAGATGCGCATCTCGTTTCTCGAATCAGAATGACTTCCACTGGGTTCAGACTTGCCATGAACTCCTAGAGAAAACGGCATACCCTTTTAAACTATATTTTCTTTTAAACAAGTGGCTATCAAAATAGCATACCTTTTTATAAACTGCATTTTTTTTATAAAGCAAGGACCTGCCAAAACGAAATCTCACCTCAGTTGTCTCTGTGATTATGAGCTCTCCGGCATTTATTCTGAGAGGATGACGTCACAGCCCCATTCCTATTTTTAAATGTGCATGCGCAACTTCGTAATAAAGAAAACAAACATGGCTTGTACGGTGTGGCAGACCTAATAAAGCAAATACTGACCTTATCATGGATTCTAGAATATGATTTACTGTCCCTTCTATATCGCCAATAATAGAGAGCTTTAAATAAAGCTCTCATATAAAGCTAGATTTTCTGTGTTTGCCACCGGGTTTACTGCGCATGCTAAGTGTTCTTTTCTGTGTTTTTCTGGCAGTGTCGCAGAGCCCCACCAGTGGGCCCGGTATATGCACTGCAGCATTTTAAGCCTGTTTCTGTGAATCCATGTGGACAAACATTTTAATTATTGTGGTGCTGTTATTACAGACTGTTTTTAAAACTATACCTGTTTTGTCTCCGTGTAGAGCAGACCTTAATTTGAGCTCATTTAATTAACTACCTTTTACTACCCCGCAAAAACCAAATTATCTTCACTGAGCTCCGATATCACCTCACTAGTCTATGTCAAGAAACTCTGATAAGACCAAATACAGGTTGCTGAAAAACAAAAAGTATTCAGATCACCACATTATTATTGGAGTGATTGAAGATAAAAGAAAAATAAAAAAATTCTAGAGTAATTTCACATTATTTCAAGAAAAGAAAAACTAAATTTTCTCTGATGCTGAAAAGTTGTACATTTGCAAGAACCCCCCCCCCCCCCCCCCAAATTAATTTTCCCTGATTAAAAAGGCATACATTTACAATATTCAAACTTATCATATTCTGACATTTTCCAGAGGTGGTAAATTTATGAGATGCTCAGTGTTAGTGAAAACTCATATTTTCATATCTACCAGTTTTGAAACATGTAGGATGAAGTACTGTAGGATAAAGTATTGTGCAATGTTCCCTCTAAGCTTCGCATGTGTGCAATGCTGACAGTCATCGCACACAGAAAATCTGCTCTGCGCACAAAAAAAACAAAATCTAACCTGAAATGAAAAAAAACAACAACAAAAACAACAACAAACAAATAATTCATTCTGTGCTATTTTGCAGTATGAATCAATGAGCATATTTACAGTTCCAGCGGTGCTCCTGCACCGGTCCAATTAGAAGAACACACTCTCGCCCAAACCCGTTATCCATGGTTATTGCCATATCAATGCGGCAGAGACCCGCACACTGACAACACAGATTAAAGATAGACACGGGTATGCAAATAAGACTAGGGTAAAACAAAAAAAAATTAATCAAGACACAAACTCCGGTCTTCCTGTTTATATAGGAGCGGAGCGCTTTCGTCTATGCACAGAGCGGCTGACAGCACTAAATTCATGCGCTGTGAAATGTGCTTGATTTATTTATAAAGTTTGTAGCGTTTTGGTGGAATTTTCTTTAATGAAAAGGGAATTATAATGTTCTGAAAACATCTGAGGTTTTCGTTTTATTCCTCTCAAAAACGGGCTCATTATTATCGGTCTTATTTTGTAACTTTATCATTGGATTGTTTCAGCAGTCACAAAAGAAAAAAAAAACTTTAAAATAGGAAAATGGATTTTCACAAGAAATCAGAATTGAGCATTTAACCTGCAATGGGAACATAGCAGTGCTGCTTCTGCTCCTGTTAGTCAGAAGGGCTGCAGTTCTGCTCATACTGTGTGAATATAAATCTTTTAGTGTTTGATTCTGCAATTGGGTTAAAAGATTTCGCTTCAAGACAATAACGTTTATTGATGCGAATCACATCCGTATTTACGCAGCTAATCATTCGATAGTTGTGCAACATTTCAAGCATCCAGCACAGACTGTGAATCAGCTGATGCGCATAAAGTCAAAGCTGCAAGCAGATGAGGCCATCAACCTGGACAACGTGCACAACCACTTTATACGTGACAAGGACAGACGGAAAAAATGAAGTGAAATTAAGTCTTCAATCAGATTTGTGCTTATCTAGTGTCATTTATTTACAATGTTCATTTATGAAAATTGATCATTAAATACCGTCACCAGTTTATGAGTAGCAGAAATACAAATAATCGTGTGATTATATACCGTATTTTGCAGACAAAGAGTTACAGGACTTTCTCTGAGACCACAGCAGGACTCTCTTACCCAGTGCTCAGCAAGAGCTACACACAAAGGCTCATGCTTATAATAAAAGTCAGACCTTTGTAATAAAAATGTTAAGTGTGTTGTCAAAATTTGAGTACATAGTTAGCTTGGCTTACTTGGCAGTTCATGTTTCTCCACAGTTATAATGAAATATTTATACTTACAATAGTGTTAAAACACTACACAGGTCATGAATAAGATCTTAAGTATTTTCAACGGAAATTTAAATGCTGTAATTTGATTATTTTAATAAACTACAGTATGGAAACTGGATGGATGTGATGCTGGCATGACCACAGTGCACACATCTGATGTTGCTCACAGCGGTCAAAGGGAACGCTCAGGGCGTTTGTGTGTTTGCTCAGATACATGAAAAATTAGAGGGAACATTGCTCACGTGCTTCAAATTTGTATCTATTGTAGTCACCTCTGACATTTGCATATTTTACACTAGAATATTCGCAAAAACCTTTGAGGTCCACCTGCCAATCTGACGTGGGAGTGTCTTACGCAGGACATTTTTGAAACACGTAGGACAACGTACTCATGCTGCAGATTTGTGTCCATTTAATAGTGGGTATATGCAAGTATCTCTTGTCTTGCATGCATAATGTTTTTCTTACTAAACATGTACTGTAGGTCCTCATATTTTTTCAACTTAATTAATACCAACTTTAATCTTAATTCCCTATAAATGCAGGGACTATTTATTACATTCTAAAGCTGCAGCTAATAATGATTTGGTAGTTAATAAGTCAGTGCTTTTAATCCAGTCCTACCAACCACTGCAGCAGCTCCTTCTTTGCTGAATTTATTAATATGCTACATTATTAAAACTTCCTACAAAGCAAAAAAACAAAAATGTCATGACCTGTAATTTTAATTTTTTCCACGAAAACAAATTTATGTTATGATTGCCTAACAATTATACACTGGCCGGGGAGCTGATATTTAAAAGTGAAGCGTTTGTTTACCCCTGGGTTCGTCAACCAGCCCATATGGCTGAACATGATGGCGCCGCCTATGGACGCCTCGGTACTTCGCTCTCTAGTATTAGTTACTGTTTTACTTTTTTGCGTAGTTTTCTGCACTCCCTCTGCTATTAAAATTAGCAGAGAGGAACTCTTACAAATAGGGCTATCCAGTGCCGGACTTTTTTCGCCGGTTTTTACTCAACCAGACTGCTTTATGGAGATTCTGATCGGAGGAGCAGCAGCGCTCTGTGAATTTAGACAGAGACACAGACGAGGGAAACGAGCTGGAGTGCTCGTCAAGCTGCGGCAGCGGGGATTACGCACCGCTCTCCCATCCATACACCTGGGGCACGTCCGCTCTCTGCCTAACAAAATGGATGAATTGCTCCTTCTCCTATCCAAAAACTCAGACTTTCGCCGTTCTGCCGCCTTTTGCTTCACTGAAACCTGGTCCAGTGAACCCATCCCGGACAGCGCACTAAAGCTGCCAGGCTTCCAGCTGTTCCGAGCGGACCGCTGCGCGGAACTGTCTGGGGAGTTAAAGGGAGGAGGAACGTGCTTCTACATAAACGAAGGTTGGTGTACAGATGTCACAGTGTTAAAGAAGACATGCAGCCCTCACCTAGAGTCTTTTTTCATAAACTGTATACCATTTTATTCACCGCAGGAGTTCGCCTCTTTTGTGCTGGTCGCTGTATACATTCCACCGCAGGCGTGCGTAACGGAGGCGTTACATCACCTCGCCGACCAGATCACAGACGTGGAGAAAACTCACCCGGACTATCTGCTAATCATTCCCGGGGATTTTAATAGAGCAAATCTCAAACTTGAACTGCCTAAATATAGACAACACGTGACGTGTCCCACCAGGGATATGAACACTTTAGACCACTGCTACACCACAATAAAGAATGCATATCGCTCTGTCCCCCGTGCTGCTTTGGGACTTTCTGACCACTGCCTGGTCCACCTCGTCCCATCTTACAGGCAGACGCTGAAATCTGCTAAGCCTGTAGTAAGAACTGTGAGGAGATGGACTGATGAGTCAAAGATGCAGTTACAGGCCTGCTTTGACTGCACTGATTGGAGCGTCTTTGAAGCAGCAGCCTCAGACCTGGACGAACTGACCGACACTGTGACATCTTACATCAGTTTTTGTGAGGACATGTGTGTGCAGACCAAAACCTTCTGCACGTTCAACAACAACAAACCATGGTTCACTGCAGAACTGAGACCGCTACGCCAGGACAAGGAGGAGGCCTACAGGAGTGGAGATCGGGTCCTGTACACGCAGGCCAGGAACAAGCTGACAAAGGAGATCAAGGCAGCAAAAAGGAACTACAGTGCAAAGATGAAGGAGCGTTTTTCTGCCAACGATTCTTCTGCAGTTTGGAAGGGCCTGCAGACCATTACCAACTACAGGAGACCATCCCCCCACCCTGTGGGGAGCCCCCGCCTGGCTGAGGACCTCAATGACTTTTTCTCCAGGTTTGAAACGACTTTCAGACCTTTCACCTCCCCCACCATCTCCATTACAAAAGGCCTAGCATCACTCCAAACCACCCCCGTACCTGACCCCCTGCCTGCGCTGAGGATCTGTGAACAGGATGTACGTCAACTATTTCAGAGACAGAGGATTAAGAAGGCATCAGGTCCTGATGGAGTGTCTCCGTCCTGTCTGAAAGTCTGTGCTGGACAGCTGGCTCCCATCTTCACTCAGATCTTCAACAACTCCCTGGAGCTGTGTGTGGTTCCCTCCTGCCTCAAACGCTCCACCATCATTCCGGTTCCCAAGAAGTCCCCCGTCACAGGATTAAATGACTACAGACCAGTCGCCCTGACATCTGTTGTCATGAAATCCTTTGAGCGACTGGTGCTGACCCACCTGAAGGACATCACGGATCACCTGCTAGACCCCCTGCAGTTCGCCTATAGAGCAAACAGGTCAACATGGCTCTCCACTACATCCTGCACCACCTAGACTCTCCAGGTACCTACGCTCGGGTCCTGTTTGTGGACTTCAGCTCTGCATTCAACACCATCGTCCCAGAGCTCCTCCATCAAAAAATGTTCCAGCTCACCGTGCCTCCCTCCACCTGTCAGTGGATTACCAGTTTCCTGACTAACAGGAGGCAGCAGGTGAAACTGGGAAACTTCACATCCAGCTCCCGGTCCCTCAGCATCGGCGCCCCCCAGGGATGTGTTCTCTCCCCACTGCTCTTCTCCCTTTACACCACTGACTGCACGTCAAGGGACCCTTCTGTGAAACTCCTGAAGTTTGCAGATGACACCACCATCATTGGACTCATCCGTGACGGTGACGAGTCTGCATACAGAGGGGAAGTGGAACAGCTGGTCCTCTGGTGCAGTCAGAACCACCTGGAGCTAAACCCGCTCAAAACTGTGGAGATTACAGTGAACTTCAGGAAGAGACCCCCATCAACATCTCCTCTCATAATCATCAACAGGCCAGTCCCCACAGTGGAGTCTTTCAGGTTCCTAGGATCCACCATCACACCGGACCTGAAGTGGACCTCCCACATTAACTGTATAAGAAAGAAGGCCCAGCAAAGGCTGTACTTTCTGCGTCAGCTCAGAAAGTTCAACCTGCCTCAGGAACTGCTGACCATCTTCTACACAGCAATAGTCCAGTCTGTCCTGACCTCATCCATCTCTGTCTGGTTCGGATCCGCCACCAGAAAAGACAAGGACAGACTGCAGAGAACAGTCAGGTCCTCAGAGAGGATCATAGGTACTGATCTTCCCTCCATTTAGGACCTGTACCAGTCCAGGGTCAAAAAGCGGGCCAGAAAAATCACCACAGACCCCTCACACCCTGGCCACAATCTGTTTAGGCTCCTCCCGTCAGGCCGGCGTTACAGAGCGTTGTACGCCAAAACCACCCGACACAAGAACAGTTTTTTCCCCCAGGCTGTCGCTCTGATGAACTCTGTGTAGTCACAGAGTGTGAGTCCATTCACATAACAATAAACTATAACTCTGCACTGCTGTACACACTCACTGTAAAATAACCCCGGTTTCGTGTATATATTATCCTTTATTATTTATTTGTATCTATTTCTTTATTTCACTTATTTAAGTTCTGTACTGGAGAGAAAAGTTGCCGGACTCAAATTCCTTGTATGTGTCATACTTGGCCATTAAAGCTGATTCTGATTCTGATGCACGCGACGTCAAGTCGGCGCAGGATATACCATATATAGACATCGCAGACCTTTGCTGCAGGAAGTCTGCCCTCCCCCTCGCCCCTTTCCCCCTCATATTCAGTCGAGCGCTGCCATTACTGAATTCTAGTGATGGGAATTCCAGCTCTTTTTGGAGAGCCAGTTCTTTTGGCTCTTTCGGCTCCCAAGTGGCTCCTCAGATTTTCTGTTGCTTAAAGTGTATTTATTACCAATATTAACGCAAAACGATGTGTACCAAAACAACCAGGGGGGAATGAAAGAATAAAAAAACGGCTCCCAATGATGAGTCGGCTCCCATCGTTCACTTCAAAGAGTTAGCTCTTAGAGCCGGTTCGTTCGCAACCGACACATCACCGATTCAGAGTACGACTCGACCGTGAAAGATGCAGAAACGTAGTGCAGAGGTGAGTTGCTCTGTTGTTGACTGCCAGAATTGACATGGAAATATTTTTTCTATTTTTTTACGCCGGAATCCTTTACGAATTTGGGACAATATCAGGCGAAGTTGGCATCGAAGCTCCGTTTGGAAAAAGGGGCCCTTCCAACAATC
This sequence comes from Valencia hispanica, assembly GCA_963556495.2. Classification (NCBI taxonomy): domain Eukaryota; kingdom Metazoa; phylum Chordata; class Actinopteri; order Cyprinodontiformes; family Valenciidae; genus Valencia; species Valencia hispanica. The sequence continues at coordinate 47,606,645 of OY747713.1, read as the reverse complement.
AGAGACTTGCCTGCAATTCAAACGGTAAGGCTGTGTTTTTATTGCTCTGCTGTGTGTAACAAACAGCAGCTAAGTGCAAATGCGGCTATTGTATGCTAGCAGTAGTAGTAGATATGGGTTAGATATGCTGAAGCGTTACCTGCGGTGTCATCCCCCCTCCTTCCTGCCACCAATCAACGCGCCCCTCATTTGCATTATTACAATGACCGTCCACGACAGCCAAAGTATCGCATCAGATCTCGCGAGACAATAATGCCTTCAGAAATAAGGGTCAGAAGAGCTCTGTGTTTATTTCTTTCACTTTTTTTTCAACTTTTCTTTTTTAGAAGGGCCTGAAATACTATAATAGCGTGTGGGTATCCAAGGTAATACTAGGTTATGACTCCTTTAAAAAGTCAAAAAAAAAAAAAAAGTAGGCCATCTCAGATTAGATCACCCCACAAACCCCCCAAAGAGCAGGTCTTTTGTGGAAAATATTTTCAATGAATAATAAATTAAGAAAGAAGAATACCTTAAATTGCTTAGAATTTTTTTTATGTATTTATGTTTACATCAATTTCAGACCTTTATGTTACGAGTCTGATCCCTGTCACTCAGTTTAGGCCCCAACCCCTTTGTATTACAGCTCTCCTTCAAGCCTGGCTTTTTATTTTAGTCTGACACCCCAAAATCATCACTGGTCCCCATTTAGCCTTCTTTAAAAACTTCCTGGACACACCCCTGCTCAGCAGTCTTAATGACGTATTTTTAAGCATATATAAACAATATAATTTAATGAGAACTATAGATATTATGAATTATTAATATTATTAATTCAAACTCTCAGAGGAGTCTCTGCCTTCTTCTGATTTTTTCACTTTTGTTTTGTTTTTTCTGCCACTTAAAATTTGTTTGTCTGTTTGTTATCTCTGTTTTTCTCTGCTGTGAGGACAACAGAGCAAATTGTGGAGCAGCAGTGGGAGCAAAGCTCGATGCATGGCAGAGCAAGCAACTACTGCTGCACACATAATAAAATACAAACAAGCATGTTTAAGAGCTTTATAAGAAATTGGTGCTGCAATGGAGGAAGCGCAGACTGACGTAACAACAGTTTACAATACTTTTTAAATTACAATATATTTGCAAGGTTAGAGGAGAAGCACATCAGACCACTTCATGTTTCTCCCCAGACAATTTTAAAATATGTCGGTAATGTCCGACTGTTACAAACACTGCAAAATTTTCCACAACACAAGTAGTAGATCCGAGCTCTTCCTCCTGGATCATAACAGCATCTGCCGGGCACAGACTTTTCATGAACGCCTCGAATGGGAAACGAAATGCACGCTTGACAAAATAAGGAAGAAGCTCCAACAGGACTGCATTTAGTTTGCATCTGGGAGACACAGGAAAAGAACCTGGATCTAATGAAACAAGATACGAAGCCTAGCCTTGTTAAAATCAAAAGTAATGTAATCAAACTTTAAGAAATTAAAGAAGTTCCAATTAGGTTTTAATTCTGAACCCGCACGTTTTCCTTCTCACTTAAACCTTGGAAAATATCCAGATGTGTATCTCATAAATTTACCGCCTATATCTTAGAGCAGTGTTTTTCCAACCCTGTTCCTGGAGGCCCACTGCCCTGCATGTTTTAAATGTTTAGCTGGTTCAACACACCTGATTTTAATTGATAGCTGAGTTTAGCTAAACCCTGTTAATCATCTGAAGCAGGTGTGTTAAACAGGGAAACAAAAAATGCAGGCCAGTTTGCCTTGAGGACCAAGGTTGGGAAACACTGCCTTAGAGAACTTTTAGCATTTTCGTCGGAAATGTCTAGCTTTATAATCCAAGGAGGAATAGAAAACTTCAAATTTTTTTTTCAAAAAAAATTTAAGGAGTTTTTTTCTCTTAATAAATTTTGACTTTTACAATGTCAGAGACTGTCCTAGTTCAACCGAAAATGAATGACTTTAATCATGGAAAATTCTCTTTCTTAAATGTATGACTGACATCAAGGATGATTGAATTTCTTTTTTTTTTTTACATTTCTGACGTATTTGGCAGATATTCACTCCTGCGTGACCATGTTAATTTATTTTATCCACAATGGCAATACTGTTCTGTTGTATCATTATTGGTGTGCAAGCTAGAAAACATTGAAGTGAATTGTGGGTCATGTTATGATTACATGACAATAAATTCCCCAAAAATGTGGGTTATTTTTCTCTTCAACTATTAAATTACATTAACCTTATGGTAAGATATACTTTTTAAAGTTAATGAACATATTTGCTTTGTAATACTTGGAATTTCGAAAAATTAAATTGGAAAAAATACCTTCTTACTCAAAGCAAAAGTTGCTTCCCAGTTTGAGATCCTTTGTATGGAATAAGGATAATCTCCCTGTGCATGCATCGGTTTTCCCTGGGTACTCCAGTTTTCTCCCACAGCTCAAAATCATGGATGTTATACATGTGAAAAAAGCTTTTGTGTCCTTTTTGGTCAGCAGTGGTTCTGGCCTTGGAACTCTTGAAGTCCAACAATGAACTTCTATTGACAAATCATACTCTCTGACCCTAACAGAGAAATTTGGCTGGCAGAGCTTTAGATGTTGTGTCGTCTTCTTCTGTGATCTCCTGGAGGAGTTGTTGATGAGCTCTTAGAGTACGTTAAGTAGCTCAGCAACTTCTGGAAAGGTATACCACTGTTCCTTCTTAGGATCTTTTAAGCTACCTAATGTTTTGATTCTACAGGTCTGGCAGTAACTGGGTCAGGCTGTGGGGCAAATACATTTTCAAAACCCTGTATATGACCAACCAACTCCCTTCAGTTTGTATGATTTATATGGAAAACTGTTGCTGCTACTCAGCTTTTATAGGAAGAACATATTTGATTTTCTATCATTCTCTTTTCTTCAGGAGGAAGACTAGTCTCAGAGAGCTGTCTGCATAGTAAAGGCTCACTTCGCAGCCAGCTTGCTTTCTTTAAAGGAAATTTACAGCAGCTGTGTAAACCATGTGGGTTTATCCAAAAGCCCTATTTGCTATTCAGCAGGATGGTGGAGGGAAAGTAGGAAAATACTGGCTCATGGGAGAGAGAGACTCCACTGATTAATTCCTTTTCTAGGCCTCCAATGACAAAAGGCTTCTAACATGCAGGTGATGTAAAAGATGCTGTGTTGGTGAATGAAAGGGAAATTTTGACTGTTTAAGACTGTTGCCAGGAAGCAGTCATCTTTTCCCCACAACTCCCTTTAAAAATAGGACATTAATATACACCAAGTCCAGGATATGCTCTAAAGCGGTAAAAATCTGTATCAGCAAAGGCATCTGTTCCCCGTGCTTTATTGTGTTTTGTGCTGTTTATGTGATGCAGCATTAAACTGTCCACTTGAAAAAAAAACCAAAAAACAACAGGCTCTAGTGGCAGAGGTCAACATCTAGGTCAGACTTCCAACATGGAAATCACTGCCAAACATTGACTTTGACTAACAAATGGCTCTGTCCCACTTACACTTGTTTGCTCGCTCAATACCCAGGCACTGATATACAAAAGGAGATGCGAGTAAAGGAACGCACAATCTGCTCTCCAATTACATTAGTTGGTCTTATTTGAACTGTTACCTTTGTTTTCTTTCATTGTTTTTCTCACCCTAGAAGCTACATCTGATCTGGCGTACAGACCACTTTGTGTAGTTGAAGATGCCACAATTACTTTAATAAATTTAATTCTTAAACATCTTGAGGGAAAATGTACACGTTAGTGTTTAATTTGTTGATTTTTCATCAGCTTTTAATAGCATTCAGCCCCAAATTTTAATTGAGAGGCTTTTGGGAAATTTAAACCAAATTTTTAACTATTTTTCAATCACAACAGAGAGCGCACGTTTGTGATTGGTCAGTCCAACATCACCCTTAGATCATTTCACCAGAACAGTGCTCTGTAGTTGATTTAATTAGTAGTCAATGCAGCTTTTTGGGCACTAGATGCTTTATAGTGCAAGGCCAGTTTATCTAACATGGTCTTTTGGCGATTATCACACCAGGATGTGTAGAGAACAAAACAGACCGCTGTGTTTCTTTGTTTACATGCATTTCTAGAGTATTCAATGAGCTACACTTCTAGCAAAAAGCTTTCCAGCTCAATCGAAACTCACTTTCTGTTGCCCATTTTTCCTTGAGCAGAAATGCGTTTACAAGCTGAAGTAAATAAACTTTGGTCGACCAGAAACGTCACTGCAACTGTAGGCAGACCTGCCAGAAAAGGTCTACGCCCCCTGCTGTCCTGGTGGAGAATTGCTTTGCAATACTGACAAACCAACGGAGAACTAGAAAAGGAGTTCTGTCAATACATGTGGGTGCAAAATTGCTGACGTAGAAGCAGAAACTAAACTTGGATTTTAGATTTTTTTATCTGGCTACTGGTTCAAACAGGTAGGGTCTTGGAATTTGGGAATCAAAAACGTCATCATCTCTGTCTGTCATGTACCCTGCCATTGCTGTTCCAACTTACTATGCTGTACCGGGTAGTAGCCATGCATGTGTGTATGTTTACGGAAGCCGGTGGCTTTAGGGACCGCTGCATCATGTCATTGCGCCTTGCAGCAGCGGCTTACAGCAGTGCTTTGTTGTAATGTAGTCCCAAGTCTAAATCGGTTCCTGTAATTCCTTGGTGCTACTTCTTACTTTTCATTTGCAGTCGACATGATTCTTGAGTTCACCAGTAAAATGCTATTGGGTACCATTCACTTACATTGCTTTATGCTATGCTAAAGCAAACAGATTGCTGCCAGATTGGGAGAATTATGGGGCTGGTTATAAAATGCTTTTTTTCTCATTTATCTAACTCTGGGAAATATGGCAAAATATACATTTTGGCTTAGAGGTGGAATATCCCTTTAAAATGGAGCGGTACGATGTTCTTAAGAGCATGCTTTTATTATTTTCTGGTCACGGTTTTACATCTACAAGTCTTAATTGTTGTGTACACAGTAAAATTCTAGTCCGAATCTCTTTATTGTTTCACGCCAAGGTCATGTACTTCTACGCATGACGTAACAGACATGCGCAGTAATTACAGACATTTCGGAATAAGTGTTTACATGAACAGCGATCAGATTAACAGTCGGCATAACCCAGCCGTGTCAATCGGAATGAAATCTTGATCCGAATGTGCGTGATCGGATCAGAGTATTCCGAATGGTGTGTTTATATTAAGCATTTTTTGACTGATCAGGCTTTAAATCCAATTACTTGTGTCCATGTAAACGCAGCTAATGACACAATGCAACCGACTGTCTACTGTTGCCACAGGTTTATCCAGGAGGAGTGAATGCTGAAAGTCAATGACTCGATGCAATCTGTTGGGTTTCCTTAGATTGGACTAATGAACTGAAGGATTAATTGAAATGTATGTATGAGTGAATTGAAAGGACTTGTCTTGTACAGTAATGTGCCTTAAGATGACATGTGTTGTGAATTGGCACTATATGAATAAACTGAAATGAATGAAAACCTTTCTACTCTGGCGGGTATGTGGCTTTTCTAATGATTCTGCTGTTCCAATCACATACTTCTCATACAATTACAACATAACAACTGCTTTCCTAAGAGAACACTGGAGTTTCCCATGGGAAACTCCAGAGCATGCTTATATGCACAAACATAGAAGGATGAGTTCCACTGAGAACAGTTTATTGGTCCTCAAGGCAAGAGGGTACTGCAAATCCTAGGTCCTCAGCACAGATGACATCATGTGGCCATTCATGACCACTTCCTGTTCAGGTAGTCACATGCAACAGCAGAGAAAGGAAAGGCCATACAGGAGGACCTCCTGTTGAATAAGCTGACCAGAGGCTGTGGCTTTAAGACCATGAATGGAATGACAGGAAGTCCCCTCCGTCATCATTTAAATGAGACTGATAATCACTAACACATACCCGCAGGAACAGAGGGATGGATTTATGGTTACAAGCAGACAAACCCCATATGTCTGTACTAAACCCAAAAGCAGGCACCTTCGATAAAACGAGTAGCAGGTGGTCACATAGCTTGTTGTAAACGCCTGACAGAGCTGTGTCTGTAAAGTAGGGACAAGTGCCCAATTTGCGCACATTACAAATGGCTGTTGCACTCCCGTTACTGTCCAGGTTAAAATACATTCAAACTGCAAACATATTCGCTCTCCTGAGGCGACACATTTGCCTGCATTACCCTAATAGTTAGCAGCTCCCTATTATGTTATCTTAATTCCCCGCCAGCCGGAAATTGTGTGACGTTGCTGTATTGTTGTCCTCAGTGCAATGGTGAATATTGATGTAATGGAATTTCTTAAAAATTAAAACTTAACGACTGTCATTTCGTTCAACAATCTCTATCTCAGGATGAATTTAAAACATCATGCTTGTTGTTTTATAAAGGTTATATCCAATCTTTTCCCAATTCTGATCGTTTGAAAATGGGGCCCGATTTTCGTTCACGCAATCAGATCGCAACATCCCTAGAAACAACTGCAAGTCAGCCATTAAATGGCAAGCCATGCACAACACAGAGTGGGTGTCAGTGGGTGCTGAGGCACATAGTCCATAGAGGTCTGCAACTTTCTGCAGAATATGTAGCTAGAGCCCTCCAAACTTCATGCTGTCTTCAGATTAACTCAAGAATAGTTAATAGAGTTTCTTTTTTTTCTTTCTTTTTTTAAAGTTAATAGAGTTTCTTGGAATGGATTTTCATTGCCAAGTAACATCCAATGGAAGACGTTAGATCCAGTGTACGGTGTTCATTTTAGGACATCCTCAGACTCAGGTGTCAGATTCAGAAAAACATCCGTCATCTTCAGACAAAACTCCTTCAGCGTCAGAAAAACCCCTTTCATTCTCAGAAAAAAACAGCTTGAACCCAAACGGCCTCAGAAAAACTTCTCAAAGGAGTCAGTTCTAGGAAAAAACAGAGTCAGACGAAAAGTTATCAGAGTCAGGTATCAGACATCAGATGAAAATTAGTCAGGTCTTAGGAAAACCGCTGTCAGAAAAAGTGGAGTCAGACAAAAAAGTCTCAAATGAAAAGTTATCAGGATTAGCTGAAAAATATCACGCGTCACGGACGAAGCTGAAGTTAGCTTCCGATTCGTAAATGTGTAAAGGGCAATTCCATTGAATCTTACTAGACTACATTAAACCAAGTCCTGATCAAAAACTGCAATACTTGGGACTTTTCAAATCTGGACTGAAGTACTCTACACAGCATGTAGATTCATTAAAACACAGTTTCTGATTTGTGAAACCTTTATTCTATTTGTGAAAATGCAAATTAGGTACATTTTATAATTTTTTGTCAAATATACTGCACTGCATGCATGTGTTGGATCTTTTAACATTTTCATCAATATTACTTTAGCTCTTTAAGATTCTGTCAATTTCCTACAGTCAACCCAAACATTTTATACATATTCAAATGGATTCATTCAAATCTGAATAACAGCAGTTCAAACCAGGATAGTCATGACAGTGTCATACATCATAAATATGTGTTGTTTTGTTCAGATCTTTTGTTCTTGTGGATGAACCTGATATTGTGAAATTGTGGGAAAAAGAGTCAACAATTTGTTAACCCGCAGTATTAGTGTAGCCTACAACACATGAATTTATACTCCCGCCTACTCCTTTTCAAACAGGAAAAAGAAATGTAAACGTGTAAATCGTGTAAATGTTAAAACACGTTTAAAATAAACTACCCTGACTATAGCCAATATATAATTAACTCTCATCTTTTGTGTTATTGCGCTGTGTGCAGCACAGTAGCTGTAGGCAATTGAAGTTATCCATCTATTGCAGCAAATAAAAAACACCATGACCCAGGCTGTCCCTTTCTGCTCAGTAATCCCTGCAGCAGTTAGGAGCTCTGGTTTATTTGTCTGCCACTCCGTCCTGCTGCTGACCCACCTTGTCATCAAGGAACGACAAATGCCTGGACATTGCCATTAGCTTCTTTTAAATAAACTTTATTTCTGCTTTGGGTCCACTTTCCGCCCGCTATGTCATGAAGGTTACCAACACGAAGACGTGTGCTACTATCTGGTTTAAGGTGAAACGCCGACATGATTAGTGTCATCCATGCTTCAACATTCTCCATGTCTCAGCCTAGTATGAAGTACAACTTATCCATTGATTTAATATTTCTCTGATCTAGGCTGCATGTTTAATCATTCAAAGACAAACACAGTTTATCCAGTTTTCACCACAAAGCTTAAGTTTCACGTTTTTACAATAAAATCTATCACTTTTAACGCACATTTCACGAATTTTACAATAAACCATCAAGTTATATGTTTCACGTTTTTACAGTAGTAGTAGCCTAACGTTATAACACACATAGTCTATCAAAAACAGAGAGGACAGTTAAGTAATCCGTGCGCCTGGGTTGCAAAACAGAGAGCACAGTTTATCAAACTGTGCGCATGGATTTCCACAGAATTGTGGTCTGGACGGTAAAAATATCATAAAATGAACCTAATTTGCATTTTCACAAAAAGAGTAAAGGTTTCACAAATCAGAAACGATGTTTTAATGAATCTACATGCTGTGTAGAGTACTTCAGTCCAGATTTGAAGAGTCCAAGTATTGTAGTTTTTGATCCGGACTTGGTTTAATGTAGTCTAGTCTAGCAAAGATTCAATGGAATTGCCCTTTACACATTTACGAATCGGAAGCTAACTTCAGCTTTGTCCGTGACGCGTGATATTTTTTTCAGCTAATTCTGATAACTTTTCATTTGAGACTTTTTCGTCTGACTCCACTTTTTTTGACAGCAGTTTTCCTGAGACCCGACTAATTTTCATCTGATGTCTGATACCTGACTCTGATAACTTTTCGTCTGACTCTGTTTTTTCCGAGACCTGACTCCTTTGAGAAGTTTTTCTGAGGCCGTTTGGGTTGAAGCAGTTTTTTCTGAGGATGACAGAGATTTTTCTGAGGCCGTTTGGGTTGAAGCAGTTTTTTCTGAGGATGACAGAGATTTTTCTGAGCCCGTTTGGGTTGAAGCAGTTTTTTCTGAGGATGACAGAGATTTTTCTGAGGCCGTTTGGGTTGAAGCAGTTTTTTTCTGAGAATGAAAGAGGTTTTTCTGACGCTGAAGGAGTTTTGTCTGAAGATGACGGATGTTTTTCTGAATCTGACACCTGAGTCTGAGGATGTCCTAAAATGAACACCGTACCAGTGGTGTGATGTAGGGGTGCACCGATCCGACTTTTTCAGTCCCGATACAGATATCGATATTGATGCCTGGGGTTTGTGCATCTGTCGACACCAGATACCGATTTGATAATGTGGTTGAATTAATAATAAACTGTATTGCTTCCACCTTATACCTTCATTGAAGAGACTAAAGGCACCAGACTTTACTAACTAAACATAACTAAGACTCCTTTTTTCCATTTTGACCCCACTCCTTTTGTTTTGCTGAGCTGCAGGAATTCAGTGTGCTCCTTAGTATGGTGTTTCTGGATGTGCTTGATTAAATTGGTAGTATTGTATTTTGCAGTAATACCACCTCCCTCGAAACATTTACTTTTACAAACAGCCGACAAACTAGTTGGCGTGACAAGCGTGAAATATCTCCACACAGCCGACCCAGTGGCTCGCTCCATGTTGCTTCTAGCATACGACACACGTGAAGTTGACGAATGACGTAGATTCTGCCGCGACAAAATAAAACAAAAACCTGGATCGGTCCGTGGATCTGTTCATTTTTCCAATCCCCGATCCAGTTTTTGTCAGCTTTTTGTCAGTATTGCGGCCGATATCCGATCCTAATATCGGATTGGTGCACCCCTAGTGTGAAGCACACCACCACAAGACTCCCTATCTGGTAATCCAATGAGTACTAATGTGACTACATTGTGTCAAGTGTAAAGTTTGGTGGAGGGAGGATTACAGTGTGTGGCTGCCTTGGTTCCACTTAAAAGGGACTTAATATTTTAGCGTACCAAGACATATGGGATGATTTCATGCTTTCAATTTTGTGAAAGGAGTTTAAGGATAGCCTCTTTCTGTTCCAAGATGACTGAGCACCAGTACACTGAGCAAGGTCCATGAAAACATGGATGAGGGAGATTGCTGTGGAAGAACATGACTGACCTGCACAGTCTTGAGCTTTGTAGGATTGTGAGGGAAAAAGAAAACAGCAAGAAGTTTGTTGCTTTTCTCTTTTCTCTCTTGTTACAGGAGGGTCACAGCTACGGTAACCCCTTGCAGCTGTGTCAGTGTTGTATAGTGATGCTGAACAGATTTGAAATATCATGCGTGTCCAGTATCACGATAAATTCTAACAATATTGCGATTTTATTGTAGGTCATATCACTCAATATGCCCTAATTTCAAGGTGTGCATCCAGACACATGCAGACAACCCGACATAGGTTAAAACAGATGTACTCACCCACAACCATGAGGGTGAACTCAAATCCTCTCTTTACTGATTTTCTGTAAACTTGGTTGGGGAGATTTGCGAAGCCCACATAGCCCTCCAAGTTCTTCTGTTGCTGCAGGATGAATTTATACACCGGTTTACATTTTTTCTCAAAAGCGAAACAAAAACTACAATGGTCAAAATTACTGGACATTCATAAACCTGAAGGAGTTTTATTTATTTATTTAAAAGGTCAGTTTCATGTATACAGTTGAGTAAAGATCCATTCTTAGACCAACATAAAATTGTAAAGGACAGCAACTGGAAGGAAAATTATGGATATTTAACAAAATTTGTTACAAACAAAATTCTGGTGTGCATTTGTCTTCAGGTCCATCAGTCCAAACACATGACCAGCATTTGCAAAAATTACAGCTGCAAAGGTTTGGGATTATTTTTCTGCTAGCTTAGCACATCAAGAGACAAAAACTTTTGCTCATCTTTCTATGGAAAATAGCTATCTTCGATAGGACAGTCAGTGTTTATAAACATACATTTTTCTCAGTTGGGTTTCGGTCTGAACTTTGAATGGGCCTTCTAACACATGATTGTAATTGGATCTTATTGTATCTGTGGCTGTGTTTACAGTCCTCCTACAGGAAGGAGAACCCCTGAACTAGTCTCAGATTGTTTCCACGATATAACCAGTTTTCTTCAATTATTATCCTGTATGTAGCTTCATCTGGTCAATTCTGCCCAGCTTTCTTGTTCCTTCCCCACGCATGATGCGGGCACCACCATGTTTCACCATGTTGATAGTGTTCCCAGGGAGTTTAACAGTGTTGGTTTTACAAAAAGTAAATTATTTTAGCTTCATCTGACCAGAACACTTTTTCCACACGTTTGCTGTCATGTGGGGGGACAGATGGCTTGTGATATGTGCCCGATTCTCTGAATAATGCTCTACTTGTCCAGCCTGTCGGCTAGATGGCCATCCATGTCTTGCTAGGTCTGTTGTTGGTCCATCCTCTCTCCATGTTCAGATGACGGACTGATTAGAGCTCTGGGAGATGTTCGAAGTTTAGGATATTGTGGAACCTAATCCTGTTTTAAACTTCTCCACAGCTTTCTTCCTGACTCGTCTGCTGTGTTCCTTGGTGTTCATGATGCTGTTTGATCTGTAATGTTCTCTAATGAACTTCTGAGACCAGAAACACAAAAGCTGCCTTTATACTATGGTTACATTCCATGAAGTCACTCTATTTACACACTGGACTTTTAATAATGGCTGAAGTTGGCTGAATATACATGCCACACTTGGTTTATTTGTAAAAAAAAAAAAAAAAAAATAATAATAATAATTAAAAAAAAGCATTAAAACCATGTTTTCTATTCCATCCACCATTGCATTTAGAAACTTTTCGTGAGTGGCTTTGGGACACGTGACCTTATCGAAATGAGCAGAGCAAAGTACTTACAGCTGTGTTGGAGAGCAGATGGATGGTTAGCAAGGCAGCAGGTGAAGGTTGACAGATCCAGGAAACATGAAAAACAAAACAAAAAACAATGAAAAATAATTAGGACAACAAATTGTCTCTCATTTACCCAAAAGCCCTCTGACCCTTTATAAATATGTTTCCACACATTAATAATCTGCTGAATAATAATGTCGAGAAACATATTGCCTAAGCAGCTTACTAACGTTTGCTTCTTTATTTGCCTTCCTAGCAACTTCATGTGTATTTCTTGAATATACTCTAACTACTCCTACTACTCCTAATTTAATAATATATTGGACCCTATGGATGGATATTGTTTAGCCATGGCTGATTAATTTGACAACCCAGTGAACATTCTTTTGTTGACAACACAGAAGTCATACCCCGTTTAAAGAGAGACTGACAAGCATGAATAAAAAGGTAGAGGAATATGGACTGTAGTGTAGTTTCTAAATGCAGGTAAGTTTCAAATTTGTAAATGTAATTTTCAACTACAGTAATAATTTTAGCTTTATTATAAACAGAGTTTAGTTAAAGAGTTTTGCTCTGCACTTCAATAATATTATTAAAGCAATATCACATCTAAAAAAGGAATCAAATTCTATCCACTTAATAAATTAAGCGGATTTTATGTTTTGGTTTCTGCCATTGCTGCATGATTGAAGGACCTTTAGACTCCAACTCTAAACTCAACAACTTTTAGAACAGGCAGTTTGGTCAGACAGCTTCAAAGTACATACTGTGGCCCTCTCAACACTCTTTCCTCTTCTTTGGTCATATTTAAGCAGAAACTGCAAACATGAGCTTATCTCTAAATAAAATATGCCCAATGAAGACACAGCATGCTTCTCTTACACATATGAGTGAAAAGTATGCTTACAGTATGTTCAGTTCACATTCACAGAGTATTTGATGAGAAGTCTCCATATCAGTAGCGCTGCATTCTGTTGTCTGTAATCATCTGCAAATTGTGTGAGCTGAGCCCATGAATTTGTTTGCTGAATTTAATCACAGAATAAAATAAATGAGCTGACTTGTGTGTTTGTTTCTGCAGCCCTGCACAGCATCAATACTCTAGCTTCCTGACAGTCACTGACGTGTGTTAACCAAAGGAACACATAAGGTGTTTACAGGAGGGACAGATCATTGACGAACGTCCTCCCAGAGCAAAGCCTTTACCACAAAAAAATGTACATCAACACAGGAAGGCGGTGAGGTAGCGACAGAGTAAAATGTACAGTGTGCTTCGCTAAAGAACTGGAAACTATGTGGGGAGGTACTCCCGGAAGCCTGGGTTAAGAGGAGGTCTAGAGAGCACGGAGCATGGAGCAGAAGCGCGCTTCTCTCACACAGACCAACTTCCCATGACCCTAAGAGAGCTCAGGCATCTCAGACATCCTCCTGCTCAGTATAGTCATCCAAACTTCATGGCCAATCCAACCAAGTCTGCTTCAAAGCACAACTGAGAATTTCTCATTCCCCTTTTCCCATGTTAGGGTAAAAATCCAGTTAATGTATTTGATGAATTTCTTACATCAAGATTGAGATATGCTGAGATCTTCAGAAATTATTACAACTATGCTTTGTGAGACCAGTCTGTTCCAGTGCTGTACTTTGCAGTTTCACAGATTTTTATGCACAAGTTTATTGGAAGGCACATAATCCCCCCTAAATGCATCAACAAAAAGCTCTGCCCAATTTAACAGGGAGTCATTTTACACAGTAATACAGTACATTAGTGCTGGGCAATATGGCCTCAAAGAAATATCACAATATATTGAGCAGTTCATCTCAATAATGATAAATGGACGATAACTACCCCACCACCAAAAAAACTAAAGTTTTTCTCTGGATGGGTATGTGGCTTCTCCTCTTCCTCCATAGCCAGCTCGCTTCTATATTTGAATCCTCCTCCATTTGCTTACAGTCTTTCTCTTCCAGTATTGCCAACTCCTCAGCATGGAAAGTAGCTATTTGCTGTCCGAAAAGTCATTAGAAGTCGCTAAATGATGTCATCGCCTCATTTGCATAACGTGCATGTAACTGTAATGGACTCTGTATGAGGGGGGTATCATTTTTTTAAACCATTGATGGCAGTGTGGTTGGCGTAGAACTGTAATAAGATTTTGCCTGTTGAGTATGTTTTTGAATTGTCATGAGTTTTTATATCACTAATTGTGACAATAAAAATCAACCTTACAATACAGGCAGTAGGCCTGTGTAACATCTCCAATAAACAGCTTCAACCAGACTTTAATTCAGGGTTCAATTCCCACCTCTTTCTGTATATCTAAGAATCCAGTTTAGACTGAGACATGACTTTTTAACGCTCGTCACAGAGAGGAGCACACACAGTGGACGAGGTGAGTAAGTGACTGAGCTGAGAGTGGAATTATTGATTTATATAGTGTGCTGTCGTTTATTTTAGACAGAAAAATGTTTGCATTTACATCTAAGTGCGGGTAGGATCAGCCAGCGCTAGCTTCGGATGCAGTAGGGTTAACAGCTGCTCTGACTGCAGCTCGACCTGGGCAGGCGGGGCTGCAGTCCGAGGCCTGGTTGCCTACTGTGAGCGCTCTGGTGCTCTAGTACAACTCTCAGAAGAGAGAAACAAGACCAAGGCAAGGCAATTTTATTTGTATAGCTTCACATGATTAAGAGGTAAAATAAAAACGGCAGTAAAACACAGACAAAGCATATAAAGTAAAAACAGCAATAAAGCATGAAGCTAACACAGATACATCAAGGCATTTCAAAGCATATAATGTAAAAACAGCGAGAAGCATAAACAAAACATGATGCATGAAAACATTACTCAAAGGCAGCTCTAAACAGATACATTTTTAGTTGTGATTTAAAAGAACTCTGTGTTTCAGCAGCTTTGCAGTTTTCTGAAAGTTTGTTCCAGATTAGAGGAGCAACTGAAAGCTGCTTCTCCATGTTTGGTTCTAACTCTAGGGATGTTGAGTAGACTGGAATTAGAGGACCTAAGTGGTCTGGTGGGTTGGTATAGAAACAACAGATTTAATATACTTTGGTGCTAAGCCATTCAATGATTTATAAACTAGTAAAAGTATTTAGAAGTCTATTCTCTGAGCTACAGGGAGCCAGTGTAAGGACTGTAGAACTGGGGTGATGTGCTCTACTTTCCTGGTTCTAGTGAGGAACACGAGCAGCAAACCAGAGTCTTTTTAGGAGATTCTCTCCAATGATGGCGTGCACTGAAAGCCAAGGTTGGGCTCCCTACTGATGCCTCCGCTATGTGGAGAAATGCATTTCAGATTACTCCTAGAAGTAGTTACCTACGTCTATATTGTAACTTTCCGGGGAAGATTCGTTTGATTCTGAGTTGATAATCAACCTAGTGGTTACAGTGAGCATGTCCTGCGACGCTGACAGCAACTTGTAAACAGAGCGTGTCACGAGGATAACTCATCTCATGAGCAGGTAGAGTGTTGCACATGCACATTTTTTCAAAACGTGGCGAGGGCGGTTCCTTCCGGAAATTCAGAAAAATCCTCCACAATACCTTTAAACAACGATTATACCAACATGGACAAAATGGCGTTGGTTATAGTCATAAATTTCGGTATTGTTATATTTTCGGTTTATAACACAGCTCTAGTATAGATGCCACATTTTAATAGTGGCATCATTTATAAATATTTTTTTTTAAATCCAAAAATGATCAGAAATGACAACAAGAACATGTTGCTCAGCCCACCCAGTGTTTAAAAGTATAATTAGGTCAACTGTTCTACCTTGCAGAGATCTACAGACCAGTAAAACATGTCCCTCGTGTTTGCATACCAAAACCTTTCATCATTCATGCATGATTCATCAAAAAACCTCGAACACTCCCGGTGTTGTTGTGTCACAACTGTAGTATAGTGAATCAGGATGAGCATTATGTTGCTGCTGTACAGGTGCTGGTCATAAAATTAGAATATCATGAAAAAGTTGATTTATTTCAGTAATACCATTCTTAAAGTGAAACTTGTATATTAGATAGTTTGTATAAATGTATTGAAAAGACTTCTTGTTAAGTGCCTTGAGATGACATCTGTTGTGAATTGGCGCTATATAAATAAACTGAATTGAATAGATTAATTCATTACAGACAGACTGATATATTGCAAATGTTTATTTCCTTTAATTTTGAGGATTATAAATGACAACTAATGAAAGTCCCAAATTCAGTATTTCAGAAAATTAGAATATCAATTAAGACCAATGAAAAATATATATATTTAGAAATGTTGGCCAACTGAAAAATAAGAACACATTTAGTTGGGGCTCCTTTGGCCTGGATTTCTCCAGCAATGTGGCATGGCATTGAGTAGATCAGTCTGTTGCACTTTCCAGGTGTTGTGAAAGCCCATGTGTCTCTGATATTGGCCTTCAGCTCTTCTGAATTGTTGGGTCTGGTGTATTGCATCTTCCTCTTCACAATTCTCCATAGATTTTCTATGGGGTTATGGTCAGGTGAGTTTGCTGGCAAATCAAGAACAGGGATACCATGGTCCTTAAACCAGGTACTGGTAGCTTTTGCAGTGTGTGCAGGTGCCAAGTCCTATCAGAAAATGAGATCTGCATCTCCATAAAGTTGGTCAGTAGTAGGAAGTGCTCTAAAACTTCCTGGTAGACGGCTGCGTTGACCTTGGACCTCAGAAAACACAATGGACCAACACCAGCAGATAACATGGAACCCCAAAGCATCAATGACTGTGGAACCTTTACACTGGACCTCAAGCAACATCAATTATGTGCCTCTGCTCTCTTCCTCCAGACTCTGGGACCTTGATTTCCAAAGGAAAATTCAAAATTTACCTTAATCAGAGAACATAACTTTGGACCACTCAGCAGCAGTCCAGTCCTTTTTGTCTTTAGCCGAGGCAAGACGCTTCTGACACTGTCTCTTGTTCAAGAGTGGCTTCACACAAGGAATGCGACAGCTGAAGCCCATGTCTTGCATATGTCTGTGTGTGGTGGTTCTTGAAGCCCTGACTTCAGCTGCAGTCCACTCTTTGTGAATCTCCCCCACATTTTTGAATGTGTTTCACAATCCTCTCCAGTCTGCGGTTATCCCTATTGCTAAGTACACTTTTTTTCGACCACATCTCGTCCTTCCCTTCGCCTCTCTTTTAATGTGCTTGGACACAGAGCTCTGTGAACAGCCAGCCTCTTAAGCAATTACCTTTTGTGTCTTGCCCTCCTTGTGCAAGGTGTCAATGGTCATCTTTTGGAGAACTGTCAAGTCAGCAGTCTACCCCATGATTACATAGCTTACAGAACTAGACTGAGAGACCATTTAAAGGCTTTTGCAGGTGTTTTGAGTTAATCAGCTGATTAGAGTGTGGCACCAGGTGTCTTCAATATTGAACATTTTCACAATATTCTAATTTTCTGGAATACTGAATTTGGGACTTTCATTAGTTGTCAGTTATAATCATCAAAATTAAAAGAAATAAACATTTGCAATATATCCGTCTGTGTGTAATGAATTAATCTAATATACAAGTTTCACTTTTTGAATGGTATCACTGAAATAAATCAACTTTTTCATGATATCTAATTTTATGACCAGCACCTGTACTTCTGTCATAACAAAGTAAATCACATATCACTCGAGCCAAGTTGAAACATGCATATTAGCAAGACTCTATTCATATTGTTATAACTCTTATTGTTATGGTCCAGATAGCCAGGGATTATCTGTATAAAGACATTTACATTAATTATTTAACTTCATGGAAAATCTTTTGCAAAACTCAGACTGAATTCCAATTAATATACTAACTAGAAAAGCACTCTCCTAGTGCACCATCTACACTCAGCTATCGGTAAGTAGCTTGTTAGATGTAGCTTCAGTGGTTGTACTGAATTAGAATCTGCTATACTGCCCGGTTTTTCCACACAAACTAAACAAAGGTCTGAGCTATAACTGTATTAAAAAAAGAATGAAGATAAGCCTACAATTTGAATTAATGACATAATTAAACTATTTTTTAATTAATAATGATAACAGTCTTTTATGATGTCACTCAGGTCTCCTAACTTGATTTGTTTTTTACAAAACTTCAGTTTCGGTAAAAAAAAAAAGAGTTTGAATAAAGGGTTTAATTTAATTCAAGTTTTGTGTGTGCTTTGATATAATTAGTTCATCAAAAAATAGCATAACATGGCCAGGGCTGCACGTAAAATATATTTTTTTCAACATTTTTTTATAGTTGTCAGTAATTATAGGTATTAATCAATATGACTTTTCTCTTCATCAATATGTTCTTTTTCTATATCATCCAGCCCTACTGCTGAGCCTGCATTATATATGTTTGCATAAATCCACTAACATAAATGTGAAAGTATAACCAATCCTGGTACTGCAAGTAGAGAAATAATAATTCTCTACCTCTGATCCACACAGACGGGACTACGCTTATCGGGGCGACCGTGGCTCAGGAATTCCTCCCATAATCGGTAGGTAGCTCCGTCTGTCTCCGCCGTTGTGTACTTGGGCAAGACACTTCAGTGTCTGGTGGCGCCTGTGTCCGGCAGCCTCGCCTCTATCAGTGTCTCCCAGGTACTATGTAGTACCTTGCCACTATCAGTGTGTGAATGTGTGCGTGAATGACTGAATCTAGTGTAAAGCGCTTTGCGGCCCTCTGACTGATAAAGCGGTTTACAAATGCAGCCCATTTACGCTACAACAACCTAAGCCGGCCCAGCTCAGTCACCACCTCCTCTAGGTATTAGCCTGCTCTGTCACCTGATACTCTGTGTGTAGCTGGCAGGTAGCCAGACCTACCCGTCTGTACTGTACTATACATTATACACACACATAGCATGTCGCTTGGATCCAACTCTGTTTGCCATAGACATATGTAACTGGGTAATTATTCTTCAACATCCTGCAGCTTAGAACTGCTCATTCACTTTTCTCCAAACAGAATTTTACCTGAATCATTAGATGAATCAGTGGCTTTGTCTTTGTACATAAATAGAAATGTTTCTGGTGCCGTCATTTGAGTAATGCGGCTGACATTGCACTGATTTGTCTTTCACAGTGTAGCAGACTGACCTGTTTCCCCACATGGCTGAACGCCACAACCTCATTTCTACCTGACAAATTCTTTAAAACACAATTTGTGATTTAAGAAACATCTACTCTACTTTCTAACGCTCTCATATTAAACAAAGTCTCAAATTGATAACCTATCAGAAGGTTCAGCTGCCCATCATCACAATACTTAAGTTAGCTTTATTAAACATTAGATCTCTATCCGGGAAGTCTTTTCTTATAAATGACTTCATCACTGAGCATAATTTACACGCCCTTTTTTTAAATCAGAAACTTGGCTAGATGGAAATAACGAAACAACTGCATTAATAGAATCTACTCCTCCAAATTATAATTTCTTAAGCGAGAGCAGAAAGCACAGACGAGGCAGAGGTGTAGCCACCATTTTTCCCAACTCAATGAACTTTAAAAAGGTAACTCTGGGCACGTTTGATTCTTTTGAATACCTAGCCACCCAGATAAATGAGCCTAACAAAGCTTTATTTCTAAGTTTATATAAACCACCAAACCTTAACTCTAACTTCTTTAATGATTTCAATGACCTTCTTTCTGTAATATGTGTCGACTATGACCAACTAATCATTGTGGGGGATTTTAACATCCATACCGACAACCCCCAAGATAAACAAGCAAAAACATTAGATAATACTCTCCACAACTTCGGCCTGATCCAGCATGTCAAACAACCAACACACAATAAAGGACACATTCTGGACTTAATTATCAGCAAAGGTTTAAATATTTCCAACATCTCTGTAATTAATATTGCGTTATCTGACCATTTCTGTATTTTCTTTGAAAGTACCATTTCTGCTAAATTATCCAGCCACAGTAAGACCACTATAAAAAAGCGTTTTCTAGGGGACAGCTCAGTTGAAACTTTTAAACGTATTTACCCTTCCACCGCATCCCCTCATCTCCCAACTCAAACTCAGTAAATAAGTTGGTAGATAATTTCCTTGTGAAAATCTCAGACATCATGGATTCCATTTCTTCAACTAAAGTGAAAGTAGTCTCAGGTAGAAAGAAGTCTCCGTGGGCAAGTAATCCACTGGTACGTAGTGAAAAAAGAGAGTGTCAATGCGCCGAGAGAAAATGGCGGAAAACTCGACTCCAGGTTCACTGTGAGATCTACAAAGAGAGACTGAATAGATATCAGCTAACTATTAAAGATGCTAGGGAATCGTTCTTTTCTGAAATCATCAACAGAAACATTAATAATGCACAGACCCTATTTGCAACAGTGGAAAGACTAACTAATCCTTTAGTGACAGTAGCCCCTGAACTAAACTCTACCAGGGCCTGCAATGAATTTGCCAGCTTTTTCACTGAAAAGATTCTAACAATTAGATGGTCAATTTGTGGTGGAAAATTGTTATGCAATTAGGAATTAAGTGTATATTCTCTGTTTAGTGAATACATCTAGTGTAAAATGACAAGCTTATTGTTCCAGCTTAATGTTATGAGAAAGATATATGTGTCAGGTCACCAGAGAGACAGACGCCGGGGCAGTAAGATAACAGTCTGGCCTTCGGATGAGCTGCTTTATGCGTTGCTATGACTCGCGTGAAGCGGTTACTCTGGAGGCGGGGCGTGAAGGATGGAGAAGACATCTACAGAGATAAACAATGATTGCTGAATACTATTTAAGCGGTTAGTTAGAAAGGTTGGTTAGGGTGATGCACGAGTAACTCTGTCTCCTCCGTGTCTGGCCAGACATGTTTGAATTAAATACTTAAACGCCTTCTTGGACTCAAGTCTTCTTTATAATGGAAACCCTGAGATACTATTTTTTGCCATTACACTTGGCGGTACAATCTGTACCTCAATATCGAACCCACAACCAGTGCCATCCCCAATCAACAACAATGTAGAGAAAATGTCTGAATTCCACAAATTAAATCAGAACAGCCTTGAAAAAAATCATTATCCAATTAAGCTCCTCCTCCTGCTGTCTTGATATCCTACCCACAGCTTTTCTAAAGAAAGTTCTTCCTGTTATTGGGTCTGATCTTGTTCAAATAGTGAACTCATCACTGCTATCAGGTGTCTTCCCTCAGGCTTTAAAAACAGCAGTTATTAAACCACTGCTATAGAAGAAAAATCTGGACAACACGTTAATGCAGAACTACAGGCCAATCTCTAATCTTCCATTCATCAGTAAGATTATTGAAAAAGCCGTGTTTCAGCAGTTGAATAGCTTCCTAACAATGACAAACCGTTTTGATGTTTTTCAGTCTGGTTTCCGTGCTCACCACAGCACCGAGACTGCCCTCGTCAAAGTATTCAATGACATCTGCCTAAATACAGACTGTGGAAGAACCACAGTGCTGGTTCTGTTGGACCTCAGTGCAGCATTTGACACTGTTGATCATGATATTTTATTGGAACGACTGGAGAGCTGGGTCGGAGTCTCTGGTACACTACTTGGCTGGTTCGAATCTTACCTAAAGAACAGGGACTTCTATGTTTCAATAGGAAACTTTTCATCAGAACGAACAGAAATCACATGTGGGGTGCCCCAGGGCTCCATCCTGGGGCACAACTTACTTAATATCTACATGCTCCCACTAGGCAAGATTATAGCAACCAATAACATTAGCTACCATAACTACGCGGATGACACTCAGCTCTACATTACAATGTCACCAGGTGACTCTGAACCCATTCAAACCCTAAATCAATGCATTGACCAAATAAATGGATGGATGTGCCATAACTTTCTCCAGCTGAATAGAAACAAAACTGAAGTGATTATTTTTGGACCCAAGGAGGAACGATCAAGATTCAGCACACAGCTTCAATTAATACAGCTAGAAACTACTGATCAGGCTCGAAACCTAGGTGTAGTAATGGACTCAGACCTGAACCTCCAGGGTCACATAAAGGCAATAACAAGATCAGCGTTCTATCACCTGAAGAACATCTCTAGGATTAAACGACTGATGTTGCAACACGACCTAGAAAAACTCATCCATGCGTTTATCTTTAGTCGGATTGATTACTGCAACAGCATCTTCACAGGTCTGCCTAAAAAGTCAATCAGACAGCTGCAGCTGATCCAGAACGCTGCCGCTCGCGTCCTCACTAGAACCAGGAAAGTAGAGCACATCACCCCAGTTCTAAAGTCCTACACTGGCTCCCTGTAGCTCAGAGAATAGACTTCAAAATACTCCTACTAGTTTATAAATCATTACATGGCTTAGCACCAAAATATGTTGAAGACCTGTTGTCATGGTACCAACCACCAAGACCACTCAGGTCCTCCAACTCTAGCCTACTAAACATCCCTAGACTCAGAACTAAACATGGAAAAGCAGCTTTCAGTTTCTATGCTCCCCTTATCTGGAACAGACTTCCTGACGAGTCTAGAGCTGCTGAAACTCTGAACTGCTTTAAATCGAGATTAAAAACCCATCTCTTTTGAATTGCCTTCGAGTAAATGCTTGATGTCATATGTATGAAATGTGTTCATGCTCTCGTTTTTTTTATCTTTCTCTTGCTTTATTGTGTATCATGTGTGTTTCTTTTACTTTTAATTTCCATTGTTTTTTTTTGTTTTTTAAATCACCAAATCATATAAAGCACCTTGAATTGCCCTGCTGTTGAAAGTATCCTATACAAATAAAATTGCCTTGCCTTGCCTAATGATAGTTTGAAGGAACAGAAAATAGGAAATATATGAATCATAAAATCTTTTCTAAATTGTTTACAGAGAAAGACAATTTTACATTGAGGAACCTGTATGAAATCGGCCAATTTTGTGCTTTCTAACCTTTCTATTATTTGTTCTGTACAGATGAGGCCGGTGTCATTTAAAACGTCTTTTACTAGGTGTGTAACGTTACATGTTTCTGTATTCAGATTCTTGGATACGGAACGTTTGGTAACGGCACAGGCGTTCAGAGATTCCACATGGAAGCATACCTCCATTGCACTTTAGCCAGCAACACATGCGACTTTGTAAACAAAAACAGTGGAGCCAAGCCTCCTACTAGCAGATGTTATAGCCATCGCCTACTTCTGTTGTTAAAGCCTCCTGTTTGGAAACATAAAACATGTCGCCTTCCCGGTGTTACACAGCAACGCGTTTTCATGTGAACTGGTTATCAACTTTCGGTAACGTTGATGGCTGCTTTTAGATACCACAGATGTTTTCTGAGGCAAAGGACACCATTTAACTGTCCTCGTTGGTGCCGTTCTCTAAAAGTAGCAATTAAGTATAAGCTGACTGGACATCTGACTGTAATACTGTGTGTTAAAAATGTTTGTTCCAGGAATTAGTCAGTGACGTCTGCATTGTTTTGCAGCAGCAGCTGAAAGCTAAAGGGAAGGAGCATCGCCCCCACCACAGTGTCCTAGATAAATACTAAAATATTAACTAAAAGTTATTTATCTAACATCATTTCTTGTTTTCAGTAAACACACATACAAAAGGGTATAAAAGGCAAAATAAAAACAGATCACATGAAACCAAGTGAAACTCCAGGCTTGGAAACCGTGGCTCTTCAGTTAAAGGGAACTCTGCAGTGATCGGTGATTAAACCATTGTAATCCCTCCCACCTCACCTGTATAACTCATGCAACACCCTGTCAGCTGGCTCAGGAAACAGCTTAACTTGTTACCACTGTTGATACAGACAGCAGGACAGTCTAAACTGTCCATTTTTATATCCCAGATTGTAGGGCTGGACGATATAGAAAAAGAGCATATCGATATCGAAGGGAATAGTCATATTGATCGATAATTATCGATAAATATCACAAAATGTAAAAAATATATTTTAAGTGCCTTCCCTGGTCATTGTGTTATTCTTCAATGAACTAATTTTAACTAAGAATTAAATTAATTCATTTTTCAAACACCTCTTTTTATCATGAATAAGTTTGTAAGACACAGAAACAAATCAAGAGACCTGAGTAACATCAGTAAATACAAAGAAAAGTAATATTATTAACCATTATATATTTTTTAATTGTTAGTCATTTAAATTAAAGGCTTCTCTTGATGCTTTTGAATCTTTTAAACATTTTATGACACTTTATAATATTAATGGCTGAAACCTTTGGTTTTGTGCACACATAGCCGGGTTTTAAAAAAAACGAATATCCTCACCACCTCGTTAAAAAAAAAATCTCCGTCCACACCTAACCGCATTTAGTGCGTTGTTAAGCACATTCATATACATGCCAAACCTGTAGGGGGCAGTAGTTCCCCCAAATCCTATCCACTCAAGAGTAACTTTCTATGTTCTAACTTCTACATAGAAGTAATTGAGCTTGTAAAAACAAGCAAGCAAAAAGCGCTTGGACAATCGATGATGCAGAGACATCTCTGAGGGCATAGATGCTGTTTCTGAGTGTAAACACAGGTCGCACAAGTGATGTCGGAGCATTTTTATCGCGGAAAGTGATGTTGCAGAGCCGAAAACTTCGGTTATTTCTGTCCACACGCAAACGCTTAAAACGGAGAAAACGTGAATCTCCTCTTTGGCCGGAGTTTTTAGAACTAATCGTTTTCTGTTATAAGAATGAGAGGCCAAACCGCAGGGAAATATCTGCGTTTTTCCTTTGTGTAAACGAGGCCTTAATTCATTTCAGCCGGCTGGCCTATCCAACCCTGTTGTGTGTTTTTTAAAGCGTTTTTCGCTTCTGAGGACCGGGGTCAGAACCGAGGGGGACATTTTAAAAGCCATAGGTGTTGTTAGCAGCGCGACCTGGGTAAGTTTCCTGTGTGTAACGGATTCGCAGCGAGCCGGGAGAGGGGAGTCCTGCTTAAGATAACTGATCGTAGTATTTTATTTGGTTTATTATTGCTACGTGTAGTGTTTTAGTGCATCGAGGATCGGTTCAAAACGGGATGCAACCTTTACCTGAGTCACTGAAACACTTATCCAGAACAACTTCCTCCGCTGCTCCCTTGCTGTTAGATCTGACCGACGTTACGAAGTTACGGCGATGGTTCGCTTAGGGACTATCAAAAAATTATGTTTCAGCTCAGATCATTTCATCCTTTTTGTGGTTTGAAAGGAGAGGGGTGGCTGACAGAGCTGCCTATCAGCGGTAATGATTTGGTTGGAGTAAGTAATAATTGTTGTATTAAGCTACCTGATAGGCTATAATGAAAAAATGAGGGAAAGCTTTTTTTAATCGACCCCTTTTTTTTCCTATCGCACCACACGTCTATCGATCGATATATATTGCTATCGAATTATCGCCCAGCCCTACCAGATTGTCTTTACTTTGGAAAAAAGACCAAGTATTGATTTTGCAGTTTCCTAAAAATAAAATACTTAGACTGTTATTTATTTTATTGTATACACTGTGGAGGAATAAAAACTACGACAGAGAACTAGGTTTGATCATCCACTTTAATCAACTCCACTACTGTAACGGTGAACCAGAACACATATATATGATGCGCCCAAAAAACATATTTTTGAATCTAAACATCCTGTTGTCTGGGTGTGATTGAAGCCCCCTGGAGGTCCGCCTAAAGCACGGGACACACGCTGCGGCCAATGCTTTCACAGCTTTGCGCAGTCCGGGACAAACAAACTTAGAACTGATAAGTTTCACGAAGGGCCGAACACCTGGATGTGAGAGGGAATGCAAGGCATCAAAAGCGGCAGTAGAAATGTCACATAGCAGGAGAAGACCACCTTCTTCCACCTGCCACTCCTCCAGCTTCAGGCCGGCAGGCAGGATGTCTGCATCACTGTGCTGATCTGCAGCCATAGCAGAGAAATCAATGCCCACATAAACCGGAGAGACCAGTGGAAGTCCAAGTTGGATTTGCCAGCCACATGCTGAATGCCTGTTGTAAATTCAGAGACAGCAGCAAGGTGGCACTGTTGACGTGCAGACCAGGGTTCAGAGATCTTGGGACATGGCGAATATTAAGGGGTTGTGGTCAACGTAAGCCGTAAAGGGGTTTTCCCTTGAGGAAAAAACGAAAATGCTGTGTAGCCAGGTAGAAAGCCAGCAACTCTCTGTCAAAAACACTGTATTTACGCTTGTGTACCACAGTGTATGGCTGAAAAAGGCAACTTCCTGTAACTGTTCAAACCATGAATTATCCAATCGAGCAGAACATTTTGGAGAACATGTCAGATCATCAATCCATGGCTTTAAGGTCAAGTAAACTTGGGTTATGCAGCATAGCAATGATTCAATCACACTAGGAAGTCCACCTCGAACTAGCTAAAAAAAAGGAATAATCGGTTTAGAAGAGGCCTAATTAAAGTTCAGACTTTAATCTAATTTAGATGCTGACCTTTAGCAGGAGCTTCATACTTTTTAACCCTTAGGGCTGCAACAACGAATCGATGATAAAATCCGTTGGCAACGAATTTCATCATCAATTCGTCGTGTAGCGTGATTACTATGCTATATGTGGTCGTCAGTCGCGCAACTTTTTTTTAAGAGCAACCTTTATTTATTTAACAGTCAGTGCGCACAAATTGCCAAATAGGCTGAAGGCTCCAGCGGAGCAGCGCATGGCAAACACATATGGAACATGGCAGAAGCAGGTAGACGTAAGAAGATAAAAACTTCAAAAGTTTGGGAGCATTTTACCTTAAACAAAGCAAAGAGGTTTGTTATCTGTAAAATTTCCAAGTCAGACTTTGCCTGGATCGGGTGTACGACGGTGATGTAGCATCTCAAACAGAAGTACGCCAAAGTCATCAGCAAGGAAGAGGAGAGTTCAGTGTCCGGGTAAGTTGCAAAAAAGTATGTTAATTTTTGATTAAAGTCTCCTGTTTGGGAACACTTCGGCTTCCTGATGAAGTATGAAAATGGGGAAAAAATAAGATAAAGATGACACCAGTGAGCCGGTGTTACGTCGATACGATTCCCCCATCCAGAGCTGTTTCGGCTTCAGCAGCACTCGCTTAAAGGGAACTGTGAACACTGTTAATCAGAGGGGAAACACTGTCGGACGGTCCTCTCAGGATCTGTTTCCCCTATGCTAAATTGGTAAAATAAAATGTCTATTTGTTGAAACTGCACAGAATTACTTTTTTTACTTCAATGTTGCTGAATTAAAACAATTCAGCAAACAGAAATCCACCAGTGATGTAAAACACTCATTGCCAGTAATCAAAAACACTTGATGGCAGCTATTGCTACCAAGGTTGGCCCAACCAGCCTGTGTTGAGCCTGAAATTGTTCACTGAACGATAGTTCATGAACTCGTTCATATTTTTGGTGAACGCGAACTGAACTCACTGTATTTTATTAGAGGAACATTATAGTTATAGTTATATTATAGCGCACTCATCCTGGCATTTGTGAACGGCGCTCTCTCGCAGTATAATTTTGTTCAAGAGAGCGCCAGATTGCCATGGTGCCTTCCAGACCACAGCCATTGTTAAAACAATAGGCAGTAGCAGTCGATGTGATGGCTACTCTTTATAATGTCTATGCTGTTAACAACGGGTATAATACATAATCATCTAATCTGGCAACAATAGTCACAGAGTTCAACCGCGCATGTGTCATCAAATTGTAAACCATGGAGGCGAATTCCAACAAATGCAACAGCACTACTTCTGCATTAATGATCTGAGGGCAGAGGTGGGTAGAGTAGCCAAATATTGTACTCAAGTAAGAGTTGCAGTACAACATATTTTTACACAAGTAAAACTGAAAAGTAGCTATCGAAGAAATTACTCAAGTAAGAGTAAAAAAAGTGTTTCATGAAAAGGTTATAATTATTACCATGTTCAAATTATGGTATGCTAAAGACTAAATTAATGAGAAACATGCAATTAGAATTTTTTTTAAATAAAAAGATATGAAACTAAAAAAAATAGGCAATGTACATATACTGTATGTTAGAACAAGGTAAGGTACTTCCATTGACGATGTATGTTTATAATATATTCACTATCTCCAAAAGGGACAACAGGCTCAGCAGATAGGAAATAATATTAGAGCAAAGCTTGTGTACAATCAAGGGGTCTCACTTTAACATAAACTTTAGATGTGTCGGTGTCTTTTGCATTTTTGATTAAAATGTTTGTTCCCTATTCAAATTACTCATGTTGGGTAGAGTATCCAGAAATTTTACTCAAGAGTAGTGATACTTCAAAGTAATATTACTCAAGTAAAAGTAAAAGGTTCAGTAAAGTAAAACTGCAAGCAGATTTTTTTCCACAAACTTACTCAAGTACATAGGACTGAGTAAATGTAACTAGTTACCATCCGCCTCTGTCTGAGGGCAATACCTCGCTGTGACATATTGAAAAAACAAAACAAACTATTAACTAGTTCATTTTTGGAATTCTGAACTTAGTTTTAAAATTGAATTATGAACTATGAGCTGAACTAGTTCATTTTAAAATATCAGGGCTCCAGACTAACATTTTTTCCAAGGGGCACTGTAGCCCCTAACCTGAAATTTCTTGGGGTTTTTTCCAAAATTTTGGGGCACACCCAGAGGCATCCGCGCGGCCCACCCCAACCCAAAAAGTTAGTGGCGCCCCTAGATACACTAAATTGACCAAATGTGAAATGTACATAAAAGACAACCAAGTTACCAACAACTGCCATTTTATTTTTGACTTTGCATTGTCAATATTTGCACATGGAAAAAATAAGATAAAAATAAATAACTAAAAATATGCATATTGATCAAAAACATGCGCTGTTTCAGAATGTCAGAGACAGGACAATAAGTTGTCAGAACAAGTCATGTAGATATCCCCTGGCCTGAAAAAACTAGGCTATCTATCGTCCTCTTCGCCATAATAGCGGAGCTGTCCCTCTCAGCCAGTGACTGTATAAAGACCTCTCAGCACTACAAGTGCCGCGCTCCTCCGCATTCAAAGCGAGATTGCGACACAAAACCGGCCTTGCTTTGGCCAATCGTATCCTGTAGAAATCAGGCGCCTTCGACCAATTGCAGCGAGTAATAAATATTGCTCGCTGCAATTGACCGAAAGCGCCTGGTTTCTACAGGATCATGTCCGCAGCAGTTTTTTTTTATTATTCTTCATGTCCGCAGCAGGTTCTTAGTCCCAAATGTCTCTGATGACCTCACTCACGCAAACATATATTGTAACTCTTTCAAGTCATGTTTACATTACAGAAGTGTTTCGGGAAATTGCCACCTGCTCTAGCACGAGTGATGTTTAGATTTACTCGCACTCAGACAAAAGATGATCGCAAAACGCCACCAATCACTCGCAGTCTAGAGCCCTGAAAATGTGAACTGAACTTTGAACCAACAGTGAACCTTAGGTTTAACAGGTAATTACACTTTGTTACAGCAATATTTCAAAGTTATGTGAATGAATTGATTAAGAACATATTAGTAAAGGCATCTAGGGAATATGGTATAATAAGAGAGTCCATGAGGAAGTCTTAACCTATTCTCCTCTGACTGCAGTGAGGAGTGTTTGGGTTGAGCTTGCAACAAAGACACAACATTGTAAGGACTGAAGGTATAAGCTGCTGACAGAGAAGGCAGACATGATCAGGGGTGCTAGAGAGTTCGAGCATTGGCCCAGAGAGGCTCATGTACAAAACTGCCTGCAATAAATTAGAAGAAAATGCTTACCCAGACTTCCGCCTCATCCTTATGTAAGGAAGATTTTTTTTTTCATGATAACTTTTAGATTGGTCCAAGCGTATTAAGAAACAAAATCATCATGTGAAAACTGACATTTCTATTTACTTGGGTTATCTTCACCTGGTATTAAATTTAGTTTGATGATCTGAAACACGGAATAAAAATGTGAAAACTGTAAGGGGGAAAGACTTTCTCAAAGCACTGTATTCAAGTCTTTCTTGGGTGGGCTTAGCCCCCAGTGTTTAGGGATCCTAGCACCGCCTCTGGGCCAAAGCATTGCTCAGAGAAACCGCCGTGAACAACGCTGCTTCCGCACACTGCTAAATTCACTCGTCTGTGGATCCTGACAGCCCTTCTCAATTATTAGGCCCGGTTTCACTTCATTTCCAAAAAGACAGCATTGTTACCATAAACCAAGCCGCAAAACGGCTCTGAATGGACGGTTCGTTTTGACTCCGATTATTTAAAGTCGAAAAGCGGCATCGGGGCTGTTTCTAACATTAAGGGAGATCAGCAGGAAACCTAGCAGTTTCTGATATGTTCAACAACAGCGTTTGATGTCAATCATTTCTACATGTCTCAATAACAATTCTGTTCAACAGCGTTAGGCTGAAGTAATGACAACTAAAATGTGCGTTCAAGCATTTCGTCTGATTAAGTTAGAAAATAATTCGCTTAAGAGCCAAGCAGTTCCAAAAGTTAGTCTTAAACAAAGCTCCAAGGTTAGAAGAGTTTTCCGAATCTGAGATAACTCACCCATTATGTCGCCGTTCCCCTCCGCTTCACCGGCCAGTAATTCTGAGTTTGACATTCCCAGTGGAAGGAAAAAATCTCCCTGCTACTCACTGACTGAACAAGAATGAGTGGCACGCTCAGCTGTGCGCCAATTGTTATATATAACGAATGTGATTCATGCGAGACTTTCAAAGCAAAAATGCCTACGAGTTTCGGAAAGTAACGGGGTAAGATATCGCGAGATTCTTATGGAGCCACTTATCACAAATAACAAACAAACATAATGAACATTTGTTCAATGGGATGATACACTTAACTAAAATAAGTCATAATGAAACAGGTAAACTTTGCAATTATTTACAGAGACTCTGGCAACCTGGAGAAAAAAAAGGTATCTATCAGCGCCATCTAGTGGGCTTTTAAATTAGGCACAGGAAACACTATTTCCCCATGTTTCATAAAAGAAACAAATACAAATCCTACTTCGGCTCTTAGCAATAGTCTTCTTTTCTCGACAATCACTTTAATTTCTCGTCTCACAGAAACAACAACAACAACAATAATAATAATAATAAAAATAATAAATCTCTCAGTAAATTCATTAGAAGTTATCCCAGTTAGTTGGTATACAGACCCTTTCCAAAAAATTAGAATATCATGAAAAAGGTTATTTATTTCCAGAATTCCATTCAAAACAGTACACTTCCATAGATTATAGATTCAGCGCCCACAACTTAAACGATTTCAAGTATTTAGTTGTTTATTTGTACATAATTTGGGCTTCCAGCTCATAAAACCATCAAAAACAGGAATTCAAAAAAATTAAATATTGTGAAGAAATTAGCCCAAATTTTACAGGGCATGAATGTTTTAAACTGTCACACACTACTCATCTAATAAACTCAAAGCACCTGGACAGGTTTTCCCAGGTGTCATTAAATTGCTTCACTTTGGTTCAATTGTCTCAGTTAGGCTAAATATGGGGAAGACTGCAGACTTGACAATTGGAGGCGGTTGGAGTCGGAAGTTTGACTGAGAGGGAGTTTGTTTGTCAAACGAAAGATAGAGAAAAACAGTGAAATCTAAAGGAGATAAGGATTGGATGGAAGAAAGACATGTGAATTCTTTAATCTGCCGAAAGAAAGGACGACATTTGGAAGAGATGGCGAAAGCTAGAAGAGATATGAAAGCAATGGCGGGTATGCTCAGCTGTGCTGTGAATGAGAAGGAGTGGGGCGATTTTGAAGAAAGTGGAAGTGATATGGAAATGAGTTTTGGACAGGAGCAGGTAAAGGAAAATAGAGCATATCATTGCGAAGGAAGTGAAAGTAGGAAACAAAGGAAAAGGGCGTATAGTGATGAAGTACAGAAGAAAGGAAAGAATTTAAAGTCATATTGAGGTTCAGAGAGGGAAATGGGGTTCAGGCTTTGAATCCAGTAAAGTTGACAACAGTATTGAAAAATCAACTAGGAGACATTAAACTTGCTAAAGTTCTGAGAGATGGAAACCTGCTAATAATGTGCAAAAGTAAAGAGCAGAGTGAGAAAGCTTGCAAAATGAAGGAAGTTGGAAAATGTAAGGTAATTAGTGCAAGTAAGGTAAGAATGGGAGAAAGGGGAGCAAAAGGGGTGATTTGGGGGATACCACTTGAAATGTCAATAGATGAAATAAAAGCCAATATAAAAGGTGGTAAGATAAAGGAGGCAAAACGATTGACAGTGTTTAAAGAAGGAGTAAGAAGAGAAACTGGCAGTATCTTATTGGAATTTGAGGGAGAAAATCTACCTACAAAAGTGACTCTAGGGTACATAGCATACTCAGTGAGGGAATATATCCCAAAACCTTTAAGATGCTTTCAATCTCAAAGGTTTGGACATACTGCAGCCATATGTAAAGGGAAAGTAAGATGTCCTAGATGTGGGGGGGACCATGAATATGAAAACTGTGGAAGAAAGATGCAACCAAAATGTTGTAATTGTGGAGGAGAGCACAGTGTGACATATGCAGGATGTCAGATAATGAAAAGGGAGATGCAAATACAACAAGTGAAAGTTAAAAACAAGACATCATATGCCGAAGCCATAAAAATGGTAGATCAAAGAATAGAGGACAGAAATGGAGGAGTAAGGGAAGAGTCTAACAATAGGAGGATTGGAGAAGAAGGGAAAGTATGGGTGGATCTAAAAAAACTTGTTACATTCATAGCTGGAGTGATAAATGCAACAATGGAGACCAAATCAAAGACTGAAAGAATTCAAATCATTGTAAAAGCAGCAGTAAATCACCTAGATATCAACGATTTAACATGGGAGGAAGTAAGAAGTAATCTAAGTAATCAAGCAAGTCAGGACATGGGAAATCCGGGGTAATAAATGTTGAGGATTTTACAATGGAATGCACGGAGTTTAATAGCTAATGGACAGGAATTTAAAAGATATATTGATCAATCAGATTTTAAACCTGACATCATATGTATTCAAGAGTCATGGCTAAAAGTAGGGGTTGATTTTAAAATTCATCAGTATATAGAAGTTAGGTGTGATAGATCAGGGGGAGTAGGTGGTGGGTGGGTGACATTTATTAATAATAATATTAATTTTAGAATTGTAGAGATAGGAAAAGAAGAAGAAGAATTGCTAAAATTAGAAACATCCTGTCCAGGAGTGATGCTGAGAAACTAGTCCATGCATTTGTTACCTCAAGGCTGGACTACTGTAATTCTTTACTATCAGGTAGTCCACAAAATGCCATTAAAAGCCTTCAGTTGATCCAAAATGCGGCAGCAAGAGTTCTGATGAATATTAAAAAGAGAGATCACATTTCTCCTGTTTTAGCTTCCCTTCATTGGCTCCCTGTTAAATCCAGAATAGAATTTAAGATCCTTCTTCTTACATACAAAGCCCTTAATAATCAAGCTCCATCATACATCAGAGATCTAATTGTTCCTTATGTTCCTAACAGAGCCCTTCGCTCTCAGACTGCAGGTTTACTTGTAATTCCTAGGATTTCTAAAAGTAGAATGGGAGGCAGATCTTTTAGTTACCAGGCTCCTCTCCTGTGGAACCAGCTCCCAGCTTTAGTCCGTGAGGCAGACACTCTGTTTACTTTTAAGGCCAGGCTTAAAACTTTCCTTTTTGATAAAGCTTATAGTTAGAGTGGCTAAGGTCATCCTGAGCTATCTCTGTAGTTATGCTGCTATAGGCTTAGACTGCTGGAGGACAGACTTACCAATTTTCTTCACTCTGCTACTTCCTTTTCTCCAACGACTCTCCAGTTGTATTACAGTACATTCTGTTATTCCGACTGTTAACTTTGTTTTCTCTCAGTGTTTTTCTCTCCATAGAAGATATACCTGGTCTGGTATCCTGCTTGGCTGCAATGCCCTGTTGGACGGGGGGCATCGACTGGGATGATCCTCCCAGTAACTGAACATCCACTGTCTCCTGTTATTAACTTTTTACTTTCTGTAACATAGAAAGTTCTCTTATATCAGATCTTCTGTTCCTTCTGTGTTTCTGCTCTGTCTTCTCAAACCCCCAGACGGTCGTGGCAGATAGTCGCTCCTACTGAGCCTGATTCTGTTGGTGGTTTCTTCCTGTTAAAAGGGGAGTTTTTCCTCTCCACCGTCGCTACATGCTTGCTCAGTATGAGGGATTGCTGAAGGATTGCTGTGGTTGGAAAGTCTGCATCAACGGGGCCCAACCTCACGCCAATGACTGACGCAATCTGCTGGGATTCCTTAAATAGGAAACTTTTTAACTGATTGGAATGTTTGTATAAATGTATTGAAATGACTTCTTGTTAAGTGCCTTGAGATGACATCTGTTGTGAATTGGCGCTATATAAATAAACTGAATTGAATTTGTAATAGTGGAGGTATTTACAAATCAGGGAAGAATTATTATAATAAATCATTATAATCCATGCAAAAGATTAGAAATTGAAAAAATAAGATTGAGAGTTGGGATTAATAGTATTTGTTTGCGGTGACTTTAATGCACATAGCATGGTGTGGGGGGCCAGGAAAACAGATATGAATGGGGAAATAATGGAACAAATTATGGAGGAGGCAAATTTGGTATGCATTAATGATGGGAGAGGAACTCGAATTGATGTATATACAGGTAAAATGTCAGCATTAGACATAACATTAGTATCTAGTGGTTTGGCAGGAATAAGTGAGTGGGAAGTACTAGAAGACACAATAGGAAGTGATCATTGTTTAATTCTAACAAAACATTTTGAGACTAGAGGGATGATAATGGAAGGAAGGGAAGGGAGGTGGATTTTTAAAAGAGCTAAATGGGATCATTTTAGAAATAATTGTGAGAAATGGAGTTCAACAGTAGTGATGTCAGATAAAGTAGATGAAATAGAAGAAGCTTTTAGAAGTGTGATCATTGAAGCTGCAGAGTTGACAATACCAAAAACAAAAGGAAATACAAGGGAGAGGAAAAATGTACCATGGTGGTCTGAAACCTGTGAAAAAACAATTAAAGCAAGAAATAAAAGCTTAAAAATACTAAGGGAAACACATAATGTGGAAAATTTACTAAAATATAAAAAGTTGCAAGCGGAGGTGAAAAGAGTTGTTAAAAAAGCAAAAAGGGAAAGTTGGAGAAATTTTTGTGGAAAGATTGGGAGAACTACTCCAATAAGCAATGTTTGGGGAATGATAAGAAAAATGAAAGGAATAAGGAGAGAATGGAATTACCCAGTGTTAAAAGTAGGAGATGAATTAGCTATAACTAATAAGGAGAAGGTAGAAGTGTTTGTTAAAACATTTGTTAAAATCCATAGTACAGATAACTTATCAGAAGAAAGAAGAGGAAGGAGAGAAGCAACTAGGAGAAAAAATGAAATAGACGAGGGAGAATATGAGGAAGATAATATTCAAAGTACAATGGATATGCCTTTTTCTTTGTTTGAGTTAGAACGTGCGTTAATAAAAACAGGTATGACAAGTCCAGGAAAAAATCAAGTATGTTATGTAATGCTAAAGAAATTAGGGAAACAAATGAAATTAAAATTATTGGAGATTTATAATATAATATGGGAAAAAGGAAAATTACCAAAAAAATTGGAAAGAAGCAATTATTGTACCAATAATTAAAGTAGGGAAAGAATCAAGTAGTCCAGATAGTTATAGACCCATTGCCTTAACATCTCATATAGGAAAAATAATGGAAAGGATGGTAGTGGACAGATTAACAGATTATTTGGAAAGAAATAAAAAGATATCACAATATCAAAGTGGATTTAGGAAAGGGAGAGGCACAATGGATGCAATTGTTTATTTAGTAACTGAAATTAGAAAATCATTCATTAATAAAGAGAGATTAGTAGCAGTCTTTTTTGACGTAGAAAAAGCATATGACATGGTGTGGAAGGAGGGATTGTTAATAAAACTGAAAAAATTAGGATTAGGAGGAAGAATCTATAACTGGATTAAAGATTTTCTGAGCGAGCGAAGTATTTAAGTTAAAATAGGAAGTACACTTTCTAGGGGGTGTAAAGTAGAAAATGGCACTCCTCAAGGAAGTGTCCTTAGCCCCATATATTTTCTATTATGATAGATGATGTGTTTCAGAATGTGGGTAATGAGTTTGGTAAGGCATTATTTGCAGATGATGGCGCAATATGGAAGAAAGGAAAAAATATAAAATATGTACAAAAGAAAATGCAGGAAGCAATTAAAATAGTGGAAAACTGGTCATATGAATGGGGTGGCAGATTTTCAGTGGCAAAAACTAAAAGTTTGGTATTTACAAAAAGCAAGAAAGTAATGGAGAACTTAACATTATACGGAAAAGACTTGGAGCAAGTAAATAATTCTAAATATTTAGGAGTTATATTTGATAAAAAAATGAGTTTGGAAAGATAATATAAATAAAATAGAGGAAAGATGTAAAAAAGTAATAAATATAATGAGATGTGTGAGAGGATATGAGTGCTCAGGCATTAAAATATATGTACAGTGCAATGATAAGATCAGTGATAGATTATGGGAGTATAGTTTATAGTTCAGCATCTAAAACAATAATGAAAAGGATGGAAATCCTACATAGCCAAGCATTAAGAGTGTGTTGTGGAGCGATAAAAACTACATCTATTGTAGCAATACAGGTAGAAATGGGGGATATGCCAATTCAGCTTAGAATAAAACAGCTAGCTTTAAATTATTGGGCAAGTATACAAGGGTGTGAAGACAATGAACATATAGCAAAAAGGGCACTGAGTCCATGTTGGGAAAATGAGAAAATAAAGAAGGAATATGGTAGCTGGAAAGTGCTAAAATGGGCAAAAGAGAGTAAAATCCAAGATAAAGTACAAATTAAAAAGTTTTTATATACAGTTAATCCAAAATGGATATTTCCAGAAGTGTGTGTTGATTTTAGTATTTATGAAAAAATAAGAGGAAGTGGAGGAAAAGGAAACTGGGATAAAATTACAGAAGATAGATTAAATATATATGAGTCATTTTTGCGTATATTTACAGATGGATCAAAGGACATAATAGGGGGGAAAACGGGTTTTGCATTTGTAATACCACAAATAGGATTAGTAGTTAGGGAAAGAACTTCAGATCATTTATCTGTTTATACAGTGGAGATGTTAGCCATATCATTTAGTCTGCAATGGATGGAACAAAATAGAATTAAAAAAGGAATTATATGTACTGATTCATTATCTGTATTAATGTCAATTAAATTAATGTCTACTAAAAGTCGAATAGATATATTGTATGAAATTTATGAAACCATTTTTAGATTAAGGAAATTGGGAACAGAAGTTAAACTTTTATGGGTACCAGCACATAGGGGAGTAGAAGGAAATGAAATGGCAGATTATTATGCAAAAAAGGCAATAAGAGAGGGAGAAATAACAAATATTGCATATAGTGTTGCTGAAATGAAATCTTTTATTAAAACATACATAATGGAAGAGTGGCAAAGCATGTGGGAAAAAGAAGAGAAAGGAAGACATTTATTTCAAATCCAAGGGAAAGTAGGAAAATGGAAAAATGTAAGAATGAATAGTAAAGTGCAAAGTATAATATCACGATTAAGAATGGGACATACTGGGCTTAATAGCACTATGTATTTGATAGGGAAGCACCCTACAGGCTTGTGTGGATGTGGGGTAGAGAGAGAAACAGTGGAACATGTTTTATGTAATTGTATAAAATATGAGGAAAGTAGAAGAAAACTCAGGGACAAATTAAAAAACATAGGAGGTGGAGGGATAAATGTAAAGAATTTGTTAGATGGTGAAGAAAGGAAATATAAATTGGTGATTGAGTATTTAAAACAAAGCGGTTTATTGACTCACACTCCAGCATAGTGGTGGCGGAAATGCACCTAGACGTTAGATGCCACCCGCCAATAAACAAGAAGAAGAAGAAGAAGAAGACTTGACAATTGGCCAGAAGACCATAATTGATACCCTCCATAGGATGGGTAGGCCACAAAAGTTCATAGCTAAAGGAGGCTGGCTGTTTATAGAGGTCTGTGTCCAAGCATATCAATGGAAAGTCTAGTGGAAGGGCAAAATGTGGCAGGAGAAAATCCACCAGCAGAAGAGCTGATTGTGGGCTTCAGCGGATTATCAAACAAAGAAGCATCATGAATCTGGCTGAGATCCAGAAAGAGTGGAATGAGGCGTGAGTCACAGCTTCAAAAATCACCACATTCAGAGGAGAAGAGGGACTGGACTGTTTGCCAGTGGTCCAAGGTCCTCTTTTCCGATGAAAGGAAAGTGTGCCTTTCATTCGGGAATCAAGGTCCAAGGGTTTGGAGGAAGACGAGTGAGGAACAGAACCCAAGCTGCTTGTGGTCCATTGTGAAATATCCACAGTCAGTCATGATTTGGGGTGCAATGTCCCGTGCAGGTGTTGGTAAACTATGCTTTCTTAAATCCAAGGTCAGTCTACCAGAATGTTTTAGAGGACTTCATGATTCCTTTTGCTGAAAATCTGTATGGAGATGCAGATTTCATCTTCCAGCATGACCTGGCCCTTGCCCATACTGCCAGAAGCACCAATACCTGGTTTCATGGCCATGCCATCACAGTGCTTGACTGGCCAGGCAACTCGCCGGACCTCAACCCCATTGAGAATCTATGGGGTATTATCAAGAGGAAAGTGAGGGGCACCAGACCCAAAAACAAAGAAGAGCTGACAGCAAGCATCAAGGAAATCTGGGCTTGCATAACTCTCAGGCAATGCCACAGGCTGATGGCCTCAATGCCACGGCGCATCGAGGCAGTGATTAAGGAAAATAGATTTCCTACCAAATATAAGATTGACATCGTTTTGAAAGTACCATATTCTAATTGATTAGATGTGACCCTGATTTCTTTTGTTTTTTTTCCTGCAAAAACTGAGACGGAAATGGTGATTTGTTCACAGTATTCTATTTTTTTGAATTCCTGTTTTCGTGGGTTTTAAAAGCTGGAAGCCCAAATTATGTACAAATAACTAAATACTTGAAATCGTTTAAGTTGTGGGCCCTGTTGAGGCAATGGCCTTTTACTGAACGAACTGCATCTCCCAGCATCCTTTCACTGAATGAACTGCATCTCCCAGCATCCGTTGCGCTGCCCTCAACCCATTCTCATTGGTCTGTGGCCAGTGATGACATCACAGAGTTGATAAAAGGCAGTGCGAATATTGAAATCTTCGTCTTTTGGTTCCCCAGCGATGCCGCAAGGAGACGCTTTAAGCCATTGCTAGCATTTTTCCCTTTTTCGTTCAAACCTGCTGGACCAGGAAGAACTTCCCTTTTAAACTTCGAAGTGAATCGGCCGAGCAAACAGACTTTCCTGTACGGGCAACCAGGGAGTCCACTGAGTTCCTCAGCTCCTGAAGTCGGACGTCCGCTTTTCTGACCTCGGTTTTGCGCAAACCGCTCCTTTTAAACTGGACACTTTCAAGTCGTTTCGTCGTGGACTGTGGAGAGAGTCATCACCCAGTAGGATTAACCTGGTTTATATCTTTTGGTCTGGGTAGAGGAGAATTAGGTCTAGGATATTTATTAATATCCGTTTTCTGTTGGTTAAAAATAAGTCTGTGAACTTGTTAACCACTGTTATTCTTGGTCTTCTGTCGCTGTACACCGACCCTGAATGTGCATGCTTTTTGTGTTTTATTATTTGACTTTGGTTGCAACCAGAAGCAGTATATTATATTGT
This sequence comes from Valencia hispanica, assembly GCA_963556495.2. Lineage (NCBI taxonomy): Eukaryota > Metazoa > Chordata > Actinopteri > Cyprinodontiformes > Valenciidae > Valencia > Valencia hispanica. The sequence goes on along the minus strand of OY747713.1, from coordinate 47,567,180 downwards.
ATTATTTCCCGGCTTGTTTTATTGTCCGCTGCGGTCGGCGCGTGTCTGTTTGGACACGTTGCGTGGCCTCCGTTGATCCCCTTTCTCCGTCGCCCCCGTTTCCTTTGTACAAGCCACCATTGGTAATGAAACTAGCCTTTGTTGAATCGCCACGCAGTCTTCCTTTGTGAACCGATCGCGCCAATTGATAAGGCTTGAGTTATTTATCGCATTAAGGGGTTGAGCTGAGCCGCACTCACACGCCCCCTTCCCTCGACGTTAACTTTGTTCTATATTTTTGCATGCGTTAGAATATATGGAAATTATAAATAAATATAATCTGTAAGGTTAGCCTATTTCAATAATAAATTCCCTTAAGTAACGAGAAGTTTCCTGTGCAATTTCAGTGTGTGCTGTGAAGTTTGTTTTAACCTCGCGGACGAACTCCGCCTTTTCAGAAGAGACTGACGGTCTGGTTTAATTAGAAGTATCTCATTTATGAGATTGGTGCCCCTATATCTTTAATAAACAGGTTAAACTCGAACGTCATCAATACTTATATTAATATTAAATTATTGATTATAATTATTGATGGTCAGAAAACCAGACAACTTTTTTAATTATTAATAGTTACAACAGCCCTGAATCTATAATCTATGGAAGTTTAACGTTTTGAATGAAATTATGGAAATAAACTTTTCCATGATATTCTATTTTTTTGGAAAGGGTCTGCACATATAGACATGTATAATGTAAGGGTGTATTCAGACCAGAAAAGTCCTTTGGTCCGGATCAAAAGTGGATTTAATTTTTGTTTGTTTGGTGTGGTTCGCATTCACACTGTAGGCTACTTTTCGCAAGAGAATTAAACACATCCACGTGTGTGACGAATGGGGCTGCCATTGGACAGCAATGACTGGGGCAGCACACAGAGCACAGACCGGTAAATGGCGGAAAACTTTGAAGTCCTACGTGCTGCATTCCTGCTCTGCATATTTGTGCTGTTATTGCATCTGCAAAATCATACTGTCAAGAGCAGCTCATTCAGTGCAGGTTTTGTGACGCTCTGTTTCAAATTTTGGAATAGAGTCTGCGAATGCGTGCAGTAACCCGAAGGAGACAATGTGCTCTGCGTACTCTGATCCACAACATGCTGGCAGCACCATGCCTAAACAGAAGACTGAGTATCAGGTATGAACCCTACGGTTACAAAATCAAATTAAATGGAGTGTGGCAAAAAGGGAAAATTAGCTTGTTGCATTGTTATATAAAGATGGCAACTGATGTTTTTGCTCCGAGTCTCACTCTAGGTGTTGAACACTAACCGCTTAGGTACTGCAAGATATACAGTAAGGTAATTAACTTTGTGAAGTGCATCTTTCATTATTTAATTTTCTCTGGAGTTCTGTGGTTGTGAAAGTAGCTCTCGATCTTTACCATGCTTGTGTAACAACAGATTAAAATTGAAGGGCTCTTCAACAAAAAAATACATTGCATGCATTTTTTTATTATCAATTCAAATTCAAATTCAAAAATACCTTATTGATCCCAGAGGGAAATTAAATGTTGGTATAGTTCATATTATTAATTCTTTATGGAGTTGTTGTAGATGATGATGGCTGTGGGCAGGAAGGATTTCCTGTAGCGTTCTGTATTGCAGCGAAACTGAAGAAGCCTCTGACTTAAGATGCTCTGTTGTTGTATGACAGTCTCATGAAGAGGATGCTCAGGGTTGTCCATATTTTATTTTTATTTTATGAAGAATCCTTCTTTGCATCATCATCTCCAGAGGTTCCACAGTCGTCCCCAGAACAGAACCAGCCTTCTTTATCAGGTTGTTTAGCCTTTTTAAATCCCTGGCTCTGATGCTGCTACCCCAACAGATGATGGCTGAAGAGATTTCACTCTCCACAACAGACTTGTAGAAGATCTGCAGCATCTTGCTGCAAACCTTGAAGGACCTAAGTTTCCTCAGCAAGTACAGTCTGCTCTGTCCCTTCTTGTAGATGGTTTCACTGTTCAGTCTCCAGTCTAGTCTGATGTCATGTTTGCTTACTCAGGGGTGCCAACAGGAGTCTCTCCAGGACTTTCATGATGTGGGATGTCAGGTCAACAGGTCTATAGTCATTGATGACTGATGGATGAGTTGTCTTTGGTACTGCAACAAGGCAGGTTGTCTTCCACAACACTGGAACCTTCTCCTGAGTTAAGCTAAGGCTGAAGATGTGCTGTAGAATCCCACAGAGCTGCTCTGCACAGGCCTTCAAGACTCTGGGGCTGACACCATCTGGACCTGCAGCCTTGTTCCGGTTCAGTTTCTCCAGCTGCCTCTTCACCTGACTTTTAGAGACAGACAGGTGGAAGGGGGAGGCAAAGAGGGTAGCAGCATTTCCTGACTTGGTTGAAGGCAAACTTGTGGAATCAGAAGAGTCCATGGCTGAGGTGAAGGATAAAACAGCCGAGGTGTAACAGGAAAGCTGTTGATCAGAGGAGAGTGGGATGTCTGTTTGGCTGGGAACAGGAGAGGGGGATGCTGAGCTAGTTCCTGAACTGAACCTGTTGAAGAATGTATTCAGTTCATTGGCTCTGTCCAGACTTCCATCCATCCAATCCTTCCTGTGCCTAAAGCCTGTGATCTTTCTCATTCCTGACCAGACATCTTTGATATTGTTCCTCTGTAGTTTGTTCTCCAGCTTCTTCCTGTATGTCTCCTTGCTGTCTCAGATCTTGACCATAAGTTGCTTCTGTATACTCGTCAGTAATTCCCTGTCTCCCTCCCTGAAGGCTCTTTGTTTCTTGTATAGCAGGTCCTTCAGGTCACTGGTGATCCAGGGTTTGTTATTAGGGAAGCATCTCACTTTTCTGGTGGAGATATGTTGTCCACACAGAAGTTTATATAGTCATGACAGCTTTGCTGTTACTTAGCAACAGCACAGCTGGCTTCTGAGGAGAAAAAAAGGTAACTTAACGTCATTATAACTCTATTTGGACATGGAGTAAAAGGGGCTATATGCAATTTTCTGAAATTTAAACTTGCGACTGACACCTGTGGCCAGAAAACGGAACTGCTCTTCCTTTTTGCTCGCCCTCGCAGCACGCGCTCCTACGCCGGTCGCTCTCAATCTTCGATCTTTTTCGGGCACTTGTCAGGGGTTTAACTGTTTTAGTCTTATGTGGAGTTACTGTTGGTTGTAAAAGTTGTCCTTGGTCTCTTCTGTGTATTCGCACAATCCATTGAACTGCTTGCAAGTGCTGACTAGTGGTGGTGGCAGAATGATCTGAAACATTTAACATGAACGCGCTTGACGTCACAACCGCAGGCAGCGCGGGAAAATCCGGCCCGACAGAAAATAGAAAAAATTGGATACAGGCTTACATGTGCACCCACTGTGAGCTGACAAGGTGTCAGTATGTTCCTCAGGAGATGTTTGAGTCATAGATGGTCAAACAAAAAGGCTATTGTTCCGTTTATTTTCTGGAAAAAGTTGCATATAACCCCTTTAAGGCCTGATAGATTATTGGACTACCCTTCGGAGAATTTTCTTATACATATGATACTCAATCAGTCTTAACTGACATCCATGATGAACTTTCAAAATAAACTCAAACAAGCTCTTCAAAATAAAAGCCCTCATATTTTCAATAGAAGATCATAGTGGCTTTTTTATGTTACACTACTATTGCAGTGAATGTTACATGGAGGTTCTGTCTGTCTGTCTCTTTTCCTGTCTCTCTCAGGAGCAGCTGCACCTGGCGTCTCTTTGGAGAAGAGCCCTTTAAAGGTCACGAAAGGTCAACTTAACACTTATAAACATTAATTTAAGGCCTTAAAGAGATGGATTACTAATGGGAGAATCACTATATATAACTATCAATATTCAGCCAGCCTTAACCTCTTAAGCCCCAGGGTCTCTCCAAGATCCTAGCTCGAATAGGACATGCCCAACATTAATTTAGTTTTTCTCTGACAAAACAAACTCTGTGTAAACAATCTTAGTATCAAAATGAAGCCAATGCTTGTGAGATTTAATCAGAGGTGTAAAAATTACAGCATATGTTACTGTGCCAAAGTAATTGTAGCTTGAACATAGACAAATTACAAGATTCTTTATTCACGCCTAATTTTTTTTCTCATGTTACAGTATATAATACCATTCAAAATATGCTCCAGTAGAATATAAACTGCAGATAATCATAAACCAACATGTGTAGATTACCTGTACCAAGATTCATGTTGATGAAGTGAAGTGGAGCAAAGTTACAGAGGCTAAAGTGAAAAAATAGCTAGTTTTTTTGCAGTTTGGCACAGTTCAGCACATTTCGTTACAATTTGGCACAAACAGTGAAAGTTTCAATTTCTCAACTCCTGATCTACTGATTGTATTAAAGTTCAACAATATCCCTGAAAGCAAACTGTTTTTTATATTTTTTGGTAAAATATCCAACATAATTATCACCCTTTTTAAATAACACTATAACACAGAGTTAGGCTTGACTCCAACTGAAGAACATTTACTCAAATTCCAAATACAACAAAACTGTGAAATATACATATAAAATTGATAACAAAACTGTTCACAACCCCCTCCTCTTATTAAGGAAAATTTTCTTATATGGATGGTAATGTGCTTTGCATGCAGTAATAATATGATCGTAGAGTGGCCTGATTTTGCACAGACGACCCTAATCAGGAGTGGTTTTTGTTTCTTTTCATTGTCATCGTTCACAAAGCTGAGGTGCAATAATAACAACAACAAGATTGCCTCAACCTGGTTTCTCTGCATAGTGTTACGGGATAATTGAAGATTATATGGCCACTCACCCCACCAGCAGTCAGCCCTGCGGTGCACATTTACAACTCCGGTGTATATAATGATGGATAGGAAAACATATAAGTCTGTTACAGTGAGGGGAGTCCAAAGGAACTTTCTGCCAGCCTCTTTCCTTTTTGTAGCATTGATATTGTCGATAATTGTCCAAATTACAGATGAACTGAAGAAGAGCTGGAAGAGAGAGAAGGGAGACCATGCTGCTGCTTGGTCAAATGTATGTAGGGCCCGGTGGCCTCATGGGGATGAACCTAAAAGACTCAGGAGTGCTGTCCTCCTCATGTCTGTGGCATATTCACCCACTGGAGTGTCAGCAGACCTCTTTGGACAGCTGTTGCCTTAGCTTAGTTGAAGGCCTTGGAGGTATTCAGTCTTCATCCTCACTAAAACAAGATAACAGAAAAATAGAGAAATTATAAATATATGCATACACATCTACATATAAATGTCTACATACATTCACATTATATATATATATATATATAAAATACCTTTCAGGTAGCTGTGTCTCTCTGTATGACATTCCAAAAGACGGCTTGAGCATGGTGAAGCATTGATGAGTAAGCTAAGGATGAATGCCGAGGTAACTAAATGAATATTATGACAGAAAAAGAGTTAGAAAAAAATATACAGAAACTACAAATACAACCCACAAATATTTTTTACACACATCTCTGTTCATATATCTACACAAATATCTACACATAAATTCACAATTCTCTTTCTCTCATATATATATATCTATAGATATATATATATATCTATATATATATATATATATATATATATATATATATATATATCTATATATATATATCTATATCTATATATATCTATATATATATCTATATCTATATCTATATCTATATATATCTATATCTATCTATATCTATATATCTATATCTATATATCTATATATATATATATATATATATATATATATATATATATATATATATATATATATATATCTATATCTCTATATCTATATCTATATCTATATCTATATATCTATATCTATATCTATATCTATCTATATCTATATCTATATATCTATATATATATACACACATACATACACACACAGGCACAAATAGATGTGAACAAAATAGGTACAAAAACTGTCTATATACAAACATCTAAGAACACAATAAAAAAAACATCTATATAAAATGGCTGACAGAGCTATTAGCATTATTGGGACATACCTCTCTTCCTCCTGTAAAAATCAGGTTTTCCTCAACACAAACCTCCGATTGAACTATCATTACAAATAATCGCCAGGGCTTCGTCAGTGATGATTCTCTTCTCTTGAAGCGCCATTTTTCGAACGCAAACAAAACAATCGAAGCTGAATCATCACCTGCTCATCTGATCACCTGCGCATAACTGCGTCACAGCGCTCGCCCCCGAGGTAAACAAAATATCTGTTTTTAGAATTACGCAGACCTGTAACTCCAGTTTCTATTGGCCGATTTAGATGATTGACAAATGGTTAGAATCGTAGGATCCTATAGAGTCACGCTGACATCAGAACTTTGAAGCAGATTGGACAAAGCAAATATTTACATGGGGAAAGTTCACAGTGCGCATGACAGACAAGGTTGAGCCTCCTCGAATTAAATGTAAAAAATAATGGCAAAGGATTACGTTTTTTTCACGTTTTCTTTTCTAAATGCACACTGGATATTTTAGTTATGCTGGAAATACAGTCACATCATGGTGGATTATTCTTTTCAGCACGGAAAAAAACAAAGGTAAGGAAAAATGTATGCTCTTGTTTTTCAAATGCTGTACTTATTTTTATGGGATCAGAACAGTATCACCTTGAAATGAAACTAAAAATAAATATTGGCATTGAAAAATATTATTGTAACTGAAAATATTAATTTTGAATCTGAAATAAATCTAGTGAAAATTTTTGTATTGAAAGTGAATTTTTTTTTACAATGACAATCCTTATTTACAATGGCAATCTTTTTTTACAATGCCAATCTTTTTTTTCAATGCCAATCATTTTTTCAATACCAATCTTTTTTTCAATGCCATCATTTTTTCAGCTTCATTCAGGTGATTCTGTTTTGACGCTTGTGTGTGCACGCGCATGAGGGGCGGGGCTTCAGCCCCCCATATGTTTGCATGAACGAGGCAGGAGGGAAACTGACTGTCCGAGGCGAGACGCGAGAAACAACAGGACATTTACATTGCTAATAATTTGGTTTGTGGAAGAAAAAAAGACAAACGGTTTTGTTCTCAGTTTCTTCTACTGACCAGTAGACTAGGAGTCTTTGTCATAAAGTTTTATGCTTGTGTAGCCTGTCTTTGTTGGAGGTTCTCCTCTTTACAGACAGTGTGGTATGAAGGGATGTAAATACACACTATATAGGCTATACCATATTAAATAACTGTATTTATTTCAGATCCACAATACATATTTACAATACAATTCAATTCAATTCAGTTTATTTATATAGCGCCAATTCACAACAGATGAACATTTCAATAACGTTAACAAATCAATTAAGACTGGTGTAAGCAAAGCTAACAACACTGACAGCTCGTTTGTTATTAGATTGCAAAACATAATTGTGACACACACTCTAAACCAGAAGGTGGGGTTAATGCGCGCCAACTACCATGGCAAACTGAGAAGAAACGTTTATATCTTATTTTTTAATTATTATTCCACAAACCACATTATTCTTTCTGTACACCTAGAGACTTTGAAACGATTTAGAAAAGATTCTTAAAGATTATCAGCTCACATCTAAAGACTTGGGTTAACAGTTTTTTAGTCTCAGACTAAAGATTTTATAAACACCGAATCTGGTTGGGACACTATTTAAGACTACACCTAGGCTATTTTAGCTTCCCGCAAAATTCCTCCCATTATGCTCAGCATTATACAGTTTCTTTATGTGCGAATGTTGTAGCATTCTTTGCCAAGATTAATGTTATGTCAAATAAAGACTTGCATTCAAAGTGGGTACTGTAACATCAAGTAACTGGTTAACTCATCTTTTAAATGCTGTGTTTATGCTGTACCACTTGCTCCATGCAGATGCACAGACAGCGCTGGTTTGTGCCTGTATTCCAGGGGGCAAGGTTGGCATACACTTTGTAATTTATGGCCCATTTCTAGGCCATTTTTCAGCCATGCAACACAAATATTGTATTTGTTGTGTATAGACCCTGCCAGGCTCCATAGGTGGCTACAACACTGTTATCTATAAACATAACACCTATGTTTATAGCCTACTTTCCCGCAGGAACAAAAAAAAAATGGATATGTGGCAAGGTACAAAACAATGTCATTAACGTGAGTGCACACACAAGCGTCAAAACAGTATCACCTGAATGAAGCTGAAAAAAATGATGGCATTGAAAAAACGATTGGTATTGAAAAAAAGATTAGCATTGTAAAAAAGAGATTGGCATTGTAAAAAAAGATTGGCATTGTAAAAAAGGATTGGCATTGTAAAAAACATTTTCAATTTCAATACAAAAATTTTCACTAGATTTATTTCCGATTCAAAATTAATATTTTCAATTATTTATTTTCAATGCCAATATTTATTTTCAGTTTCATTTCAAGGTGATACTGTTCTGATCCCATAATTTTTGAGCTTATTTTGCTGCTCATTTGCTGAAATTTGCACGTAGCGTGATGCAACTTGGAGCTTTAGAATCTGTGAGATGCTGGCTTTCAGGGAAGGCAAAGTTTGCTCGGTTCTGTTCGGCAGGGTGACTGACAGGTTCGGTTGAATGTGTTAATGTAAAAATCGCAAAACTGCTCTTTTAATTGCTTGTTATTTTTTCTGGGTTTGGAGGTCACATAAAATATTTATATGAGTCTTTAGCTGAGATTCTGAGGTTTATAATGATAGGACACGCTTAGCCATCAGTGACCACAGGTCAACAAAATTCGGACATTCTCTCTGCCCTTCCCCCACAGTGACCCGGCGCCGGGCTTGTGGGGCTTAAGAGACATCCATGCTGGACTTTCAAAATAAGACTCAAACAATCTCTTTAAAATAAAAGCCCTCACATTTTCAATACAATATCACAGCACACTATTGTTTACACTACTATTACATATTTATTACGTATTTATTACCACTATTCCACTAGTCTTGCATAGAGGTTCTTTCTGTCTGTCCGTCAGCGACTCCTGAAGAGCTCTGTCTCCATGTCTGTCTCTCAGTGGTAGGTCCGCTGTGGAAGCAGCGGCCTGTAATGGTGCGTTCACACCGCCCCAAATGCCAGCATCAGTTGCGGCAAGATTACATGTATAGTCTACGGTTGAGTCTGTCAGAGGTCCGTCAGACTCAAGTGGCAACGTAGCAAACGCAAGCAACTTTTGACGGACTTGACGCAGTTAACCAACCAATCAGAGTGTCTCACTGTAGCGACGTCACCACATGTATCTTGAATGAAGCTGGAGCAGGAAAAAAAACATTTTCAACAACGAAGACAAGCTCATTGTAGCCGTCTACAATCACAGAGAATTGTATGATCTGTCCTCGTTTTTGTATAAAGACAGGAATGTAAAGGAACTTGCTTGGATGAAGATCGCTGAAGAGATCGGGATGTCGGGTAAGTTATCAAATCTTTTTTGCTCAACATACATGCGTCAAACTAGATGCGTTGGGAGCGTTGCCTGACGCAGACAAAGTGTGTGGTGTGAACGCACCATAAGAACTGAGACATCAGCTGTCTGTGTGACGTTCAGTCAGTGGCAGGTGCGCTGCGGAAGCAGCGCTCTCCAATAACTTTTGCCTGTCTGTCTCTGTCAGCGACTATCGAGCTGCAAATTGAGAGCTCATAAAGGACTTTGTCTCCTGTCTCTGTCTCCCTGTCTCTCTCCATCTGTCTGTCTATAAATTAGTGTACTTAATAGGCACATTCTTTATTCTGGCCACAACTCCATTTCCCATAATGCTTCAGCAATTACATTGTCCATTCATTTCTAAGCACATTGCTATCTGTGCATTTAAAATTAAGTTTTTCAATTCAGTTTATTTATATAGCGCCAATTCACAACAGATGTCATCTCAAGGCACTTAACAAGAAGTCATTTCAATACATTTATACAAACATTCCAATCAGTTAAAAAGTTTACTATTTAAGGAATCCCAGCAGATTGCGTCAGTCATTGTTTAAAACAGACCTCTTATCTTACTTTGGAGAGTATTCTACCCCATAGAAAAGTATTCACACCCCTTATCTAATACTACTAATACTTAGCATTATTAAGCTAGTTAGCATTAGCATGCTAGCTAATTTCTAACATTTAAGCTAAATTTTGGTTTTTGACTAACTTTTCGTACTGATTCCTCAAATGCTAATGATAACATGTTAGCTAGCATTAGCATGCTAGTTAGCATTAGCATGCTAGTTAGCATTAGCATTCTAGCTCATGTTAGCATTTTAGCTCATTTTTTACATTTTCTTAACTTTTCATATTAATTGCTTAGCGGCTAATGATTACACGTTAACTAGCATTAGCATGCTAGTTAGCATTAGCATGGTAGCTCATATTAGCATTTTAGCTAATTTTTCAAATTTTGCTAAACTTTTTCTACTCATGACTTTGAGGCTAATGATTACATGCTAGTTAGCATTAGCATGCTAGTTTGCATTAGCATTCCAGCTCATTTGAGGATTTTAGCTAACTGTTGGATTTTGTCTTACTTTTGGAATGATTCCTCAAATGCCAATGCCAACATGTTTAGCTAGCATTATCATGCTAGTTAGCATTAGCATGGTAGCTCATATTAGCATTTTAGCTAATTTTTAAAACATTTTTTAAATTTTCATACTGATTACTTCGCGGCTAATATTTACATTATAGCTAGCATTAGCATGCTAGCTCCACATCTCTTGGTTACAAGTCGCCGGCTTCCACGGTTGTTGGTTCCACATTACCGGTCTCTTGGTTCCTTGTCGCTGGCCTCTAAGTCTCTTGGTTCATCGTCGCCGGCCTCCACTTCTCTTGGTTTCTCGTCGCCGGCCTCGATATCACTTGGTTCCTCGTCGCCGGCCTCTTCATTGCCGGCCTCCTCGTTGTCGGGCTACTCGTCTTCTGGTTCTTCTTCACCGGGCCTCCCAGGTTTCTGCTCCTTTGTCGCAAACCTCCCAGGTTCCTGCTCCTTCGTCGCAGGCCTCCCAGGTTCCTGCTCCTTCTTTGCAGGCCTTCCAGGTTTCTGCTCCTTTGTCGCAGGCCTTAGGACTTTAGTTTTTTTTTTGGTTGGACTCGCATTTGGGTCCTTTATACACAAACTTGACAGTTGTTCTTTTTGCCCGGCTTGTTACCATGGGGAGCAGAGATTTCAGTCTGCTCCTCGGCTCTGGAACTCACCTTCTGCCGACATAAAAAATATTGACTCTCGGTCCATTGGCGGGTTTGAGTGGCCCTTCCCCTCACCCTTGTTGGATGCTTGGTCTCCGCGCTCTGCGTTGCGCGGGATCAGAATTCAGGAGCTGGTACAACTAGGTGTCCAGGTGCTGGCTGGGCTTGGCCTGGGGATGCCGTCCGCTGCGCCTACCGGTGGGCCGCTTGGGTGGCGGCAGTGGGAATTGGCCTGGGGTGGCGGCGTGGCAGCCAGCCGCCGACTCTGGCCCACTGAGGGGGACCCTTGTCGGCCAATCCTTGGTCCGGTCCCTGCTGGGGGGTGGGGCTTCCCTGGGCCCCAAGTCTCCGGGTCTGTGGCCGGGCCTGCTCTGGCGTAGCCGGTTGCCGGCGGAGCCCATGGACTCGCCACTGTGGCCCCTGCATCGTAGCTGCTGGATGTTACCCTGGGGTTCTCCTCTGCTCCTCTCTTGGGGGATGTGGTCGGCCCTGCGCTGGTCCACCTGGGGAGTCTGGGAGTCCTTTGGACGTCTGTGGCTCCGATCTCCTTCATGTCTGCTTCAATTCCTGGGATACGGATCCATGGCTCCTCACACCAGCTATCGAACACTCGTATGGAGAAACCTTATATGCACCAGCATGCTCACACACACACATAAGTGTAGGGTCTCCGGTATTTAGAGATATAGTCTAGGGCTGACGTTATCATTTCTAGATCTTGATTAATCGGCATCATGAGCTTTTCAGTGGCATTGTTGTATTTTTATATCCATTTTTTGTGTGATGTGGTTGTATAGTTCTTAGTTCACATTGTTTGTTTTGTTTTGTCGATATTCCTTTTTCATTTTTGTTTTATTTTTTCCCCTCTCTCTGCCGTCTTGTGGGTATTGAGGCAGACTTCAATGTTTTCTTGTTCTCTTTTTTTCCCCTTCCTCTCGTATTTTCAACTCACCCTTTCTCTTGACTTTTTGTTTCCTTCCTCTCTTCTTTATCTTCTTTCTTTCTTCCCCTTTATTTTCTGTCTCCATGTCTATGCCATCAGAACCTCCCCCACAGCAATTGACAATAAAGATTTCTCAGACAAGTGCCCTGGAACTCTGCATAGGAATTATGGGTACAGAAAATGGACGGATATAGCAAGTGGAGTATTATAGCAAAAGCTGTAGTGCTTCCCTTGGGAAAGTAAATCTGTTCAGCTTCTACTTGGTACTCAGACACCAATTCTGAGTGCCACACTGCCAGACAGGACACGTTTTAAAAAAAAGATCAAAAAATAAATATTGACTCTTCCTTTTTTCAAATGACAGCTCAAAACACATCTGTTCAAAAGAGCTTATTCAGTTTAGACACTGATTTTGGTTGTTGTAATGTCTTCTTATTTGCTATTTGATTCATTGTTCTGTGTGTTATTTTTCAGTTTTTTTATTTCTCTTTAAGGTGATCTTGGGTTTTAGGAAGGCGCCCTCTAATGAAATATTATTATTATTATTATTATTATTATTATGTATTGTCTGATTTAACAGAAGAAAAGCTGTGTCTGTCAATACATGTGACTTTGTAAATTTCATGAAGTACCAAACTTTTGTCTTTGATTAACTGCAACGAAAACATTAATTCTCTTAATCACATGGCATTTATGACAAAGACAGCTGACTCCCTGCTACTGCACCAGCCATCATTTTATAGTGGCTTAATGTGTACACAATGTGTCAGTGTGGTTTTTGTTATAAAGCAACCAATAGGCTGATGACTTATTTGAATACTGGCAAAGCTGTGTAGGAAAACAAGCAACGCATCCTTGATTATTTGAATGGATAATCAAAAATCGGAGTGATGAATGACAAGTATGAATGCAAATGTTTAGTCCATTAGATTTCCACCACCATGAAGCACCATCAAATTTAATACCGGCACTAAGATGAAATGGCTGTAGAAAATAAACCATCTGTCATCCAAATCACTTCTCCTGAAAACTAATTTCAGATTGAGCAAACTGAATTATTATTCTGCATCTTCATCAAATTCAAATTTCATCAGAATGGAAAAGCCATTTCCTTTCTAAAACATTTAGCATCTCATTGACTGAAGCTAAAACTCATATGCCTGTCTGAGCACATATTGAGGAATTTTCTCAATATGTGCAAATAATCTGATTTATTTCAGGTCCTTTATTAAGCAGGAGTAGTGTGTTGAAACAAATAGAACCTTCCCTCCGTTTTTCATCAACAGTGTTTGTCACAGTTCAGCAACAGACAATTGTCCGTTTACCAGTTTGCAAATTCCTCAGTGCTCATTTTGTGTGCTGTTTCTGTTTACTGTCTCTTTGGAGAAGGGTGTTTGGGAAGCAAATGTGCACACTAGCTCATGCACAAGCTACATGAATAGTCTGTGTGATAAGTATGTACAAAAGAATTATGTTTGGAGCTGGTGAATGAGATAGCTGTCATCTCCAGCAGGAGCTCATTAGGAAGGAAAGGAAAGCAGCTTCTCTCTCTCAGGAAGGAACACAGAAATCCTCTCGGACCATTTTCCTTTATACACAAATGTGAGACAGTGTTCATGTGGATCCTGACTCTTACTCAAGGTTTCTACCTTACCAAGAGAAGATGTCGGCAATATATAAAGCAGATCGGTATGTACAGGGTACTCACAGAGGACCAAAGGTGTCAAGTAACGAAGTACAAATACTTAGTTTCCTTACTTAAGTAGAAATTTTGGGTATTTATACTTCACTGGAATAAGTACAGATTGGCCTACTTTTGGCCTCCTTACTTTTTTTACGGAATTATCTGTGCTTTCTACTTCTCACATTTTAACACATTACTTTTACTTTTTGTCATGTTTGCGTGAAAAGAGGACCCAAATGCAGAGCGTTGAGTAGAGCACCTTCTGCTCATCTTTAATAAAGTCCAAACTCAAGCTCAGGACAACACAGGGCGTGGACAAGACTTGGGTAAAGATGACGAACATCTGACGATGAGCCAGCGGAGACATGAGAGCACAGGGGAACATATATACAAAAGGACGTAATCGAGGAAATTCAAAACAGCCGGGGGTAATTAGGACACAGAGACAGACAAAGACAAGGACAAAAAGTCACACCGTGACATCACCCCCCCTCCCATAAAGGTGCGCCTCCATGTGCACCAACCAAAAACAACCAGCCAGGGTGAGAGGAGGGGGCCTCGGAAGGAGGGCAAGAGTCCAAAAACAACAACAAAACCAAAGTACTGAGGCCTGTGACGAAGGAGCAGGAACCTGGGAGGCCTGCGACAAAGAAGCAGGAACCTGGGAGGCTTGCAATGAAGGAGCAGGAGACAGGGAGGCCGACGACGAGGAACCAGGAGACGAGGAGGCCGATGACAGAGAACCTTGTGGCATGGCGGCCGGCGGCAGAGAACCTTTTGGCGTGGCGGCTGGTGGTGGAGAACCTTGTGGCTAGGGGGCCGGCGGCAGAGAACCTTTGGCTTGGCGACTTAGAACCTTGTGGCATGCCGGCCGGCGACAGAGAACCTTGAGGCTACGGGGCCGGCTGCGGAGAACCTTGTGGCTAGGGGGACGGCTGTGGAGAACCTTGTGTCTTGGTGGCCGGCTGTGGAGAACCTTGTGTTCTCCACAGCCGGCCTCGGGGGGAGTCAGGAGCCCGAGGCGTGTCTTCCTGGACAGCCCGAGGCGTGTCTTCCTGGACACCCTCGGCAGAGTCAGGAGCTCGAGGCTTGTCTTCCCAGACATCTTCGGCGGAGTCAGGAGCCTGAGGCGTGTCCCTCTGGACACCCTCGGCGGAATCAGGAGACGGACGCGTGTCTTCCCGGACACCCTCGGCGGGGTCAGGAGCTCGAGGTGTGTCTTCCCAGACACCCTCAGCGGAGTCAGGAGCCCAAGGCGTGTCCCTCTGAACACCCTCGGCGGAGTCAGGAGCCGAAGGCAAGTCCCTCTGGACACCCTCGGCGGAGTCAGGAGCACGAGGCATGTCCCTCTGGACACCCTGAAGACTGGAGCTCGGCTCAGGAAAACAGTCTGCAGCCCCAAAATCAGGAGGAGCTGGCTGAGGGGAAAGAGGTAGGTCTGCCTTCTTTCCCTTCGATGGGTTCAGTGTGTCAAACGGCAAAACGAGGCGGGGCGCTGTAACTGGGACCAGTGATCGCTGAGGCGCCGGGACCAGGACTAGGGATCGCTGGGGCGCGGGGACCGGGACCAGGGATCGCCGGGACTTGAGATTGCTAGGGCGCTGGGACTGGAACTTGGTCATGCCGACTAGGCAGCCGGAGCAGACCCCGGAAAGACTGCTGCATGCAGGTAGCATTAGCTGCCGGCTTGCAGCTCGGAGGAACCAGGTCAGGAGCTTGGATGGCTTGTTTGAAACGACGACATTCTTGTCTTAATGTTCGAGTTTGGACATCAAGCCAAGGGTCAGCTGCCGGTCTAACCCGGCGAGGCTTCAAGGGTGCAATCATATTTAATGCTCAAGGACAAGATTAGTTAAAAAGACACCAAAAGTCATCCAATGAAATGTCCGATTCATTGGATGGCATAGAAAAAATAGCAGTAAATTCAGGAGCAGTTGATTCAGTTAAGAAACATGACATACAAACACAGATCTGGTAGGCTGAAGTATTACAAGGTAAATCTAACGTAAACAAGATAGGACTATGGTCTGAAAAGTAAGTATCACTGACTGTGAGGTTTTTTATAGACAGTTCATAAGTTAGAACAAGATCTAAAGTATGAGAATCTTGATCTGTGGGAACGTGAACATCCTGTGAAAGTCCGAAAGAGTCTAATAGCCCTTTTCCATTGCAAAGAACCGAGAGCCTGTTCAGAGCTGGAGCTGGGGCTGGTGCTGGAGCCAGAGCTTTCACAAAACCTCCTTCATTTTCCATAACAAGGAGCCAACCTGGAGCCACCGTGAGCTACGGCGTTGCGTCATTGAAGCATCACTTCAGAAATCACGCGGGAAGCCGCTCGCCGAAAATAAAGCAGAAGAAGAAAAACCATAACAACAAAGATGGATGACCTCGTCTGAGTGCAGATGCTAATCGTCGCTTTACAAGCATTTGTTGCGACACAGCGTGTTGGAGAGTATCTGATAAATGCAGTCTGTTCTTTTGTTTAACTTTGTGTGTCAAGACTAAGGGAAGTAACTTTTAGTGTGGGGGTAAGAATTTTCTTAAGGAAATGTGCTTATAAGGAGCTGACTTTGCAAAAATATGCTGTGCAAACAGGATGCACCTACAAACCGTTAGAAACAGTTCTGCTGTGTGTTGTATGGTGATAAGATAAGACAATGGGGGTGTGGTGAAACGGTTCAAATGTGTGAATAAATAGAAGCTGGGATTCTCAACATCTTTGAGACTCTGCTGGAATAGAGCTGTCAGACTGGTGTGTCATTTCTGTTACTGCACGGTCTCCCTCAATTGAGCAAACACATTTCACATCTCCTCTGTGTGTGCTTTCCTTTCTAGGTTACCTGTGAAACTAAAATAACCTAACACAGCGGCAAAAGGCATCGCTGTTGCAGTTACTGTCGACAAGGCAACGTCGTAATAGGCGACGTAGTCTTGATGCTATCCATGTTTTCAATAACAACAAAAAAACATTCCCAGCAGTCTGGATTTAAATATGGCTGTCCTCTATTGTGAAGGCTGTAAATCCCTTCCCGTTCCCACTTGACGTAGTGAGTGCTTGGATAGCTCCGCTTTGGCCCCACACAAGAGTGGTGCCAGAGTAGCACCCGTTTCTGGCTCTCGGAGCTGGTGCTCGCGGGAATCGAAAACACCGGAGCTTAGCCAGCACGGGAGCCACAGGAGCTCCAGCTCTTCCATAGTGGAAAAGGGCTATAATAGGTTTAAAAAGTCTTTCACAAGTCTGCTGTCAGGACAGCGTACATGGATGTTTTAGTCGCCCACCAAAAGGACACGTTCAGAACAACTGAGTACTTCTGCAATGCAGGCACCAAATTCCTCAATAAAGTCCTTATTAAACTTAGGTGGATGATATATTAACAAACAGATGACCGAAGGAGTACAGTTCCAATCAAAAGCCACGACTCTGAATGTAGAAGTGACTGTCATCAAGGACAACTGTTTAAAATTGAAACGAGAATTGAACACCGTCAACAGGCCGGCACCACGCCCTGATATTCTGGGCATATTGAAAGAAAGGCAGTCAGCAGGTTGAAGTTCTGCGAGAGCGCTAAACTCACCAGGGTACTATCCAAGACTTACACACAGAAAATGTCTAACTGATTTGTGATGAAGAAGTCTTTAAGAATAAAGGACTTCTTTCGAACGGATATGGCATTCACTAATCCAAAAGAAAGTGAGGAGGTGCTCGGTGGAGACAATAGGCATCCCGGTGCTACTGATGATGATGATGAGGGGGGCGAAATCAGATCCACATGCCGGAGATTTGAGGAATTTACCCAGCGACGGCGGACGTTGAGAGGAGGACGACGGATAGAAGGCAGAAAGCCAACACTTGGGGCCACCTTAAGCAAACAGCGGCTGGCAGGAACGAGAAGGCGCCTGGATGAACACAACTGGATCCCAGAGTTGCCACAGCCTGGGAAGGGAAATGGTGAGCACGGCAGGGGAGCTTTACGTTTCAGCTTTATTTTGGTGAAAGGATGAATGGGGTCATATATCGTGAGATTTTGGGCCAAAATCTCTTTCTATCAGTGAGAGCATTGAAGATGAAACGTGGCTGGATCTTCCCCCATGACAATGATCCCAAACACACCTTCCGGGCAACGAAGGAGTGGCTATGTAAAAAGCATTGTAAGATTCTGGAGTGGCCTAACCAGTCTCCAGACCTCAATCCAATAGAGAATCTGTGGAGGGAGTTGAAAGTCCATGTTGCCCAGCGACAGCCCCAAAACATCACAGCTATAGAGAAGATATGCATGGAAGAATGGGCCAAGATAGCAGCTACAGTGTGTGCAAACCTGGTGAATACCTATACTATTAACTGGCAGAAGAATGAGCTCATATCATTAGCTAATTATCTGGAACAGCAATTTGTGTTGTCCAAACATTTTAAAATAGTCCCTGACTATATGAAATATCTGGGTATTAAAATATCCAAAAAGCCAAGCGCCCTTTTCAAATTGAATTTCACAGAAAAATTGTACAAACTCAAGGAGAACATAGAAAAATGGAGAACTTTACCTTTTTCCTTGATTGTCCCCGTTTTTATTCCCAAATCTGTTTTTTAAGCTTCTTGATTCCATTATCATGCCATCTGTTTGGGGATATAAATCTCACAGGATCTCTAAAAGCCACCTCCAAAAATCAAGGGAATGTGGGGTCTTGGGTTTACCGTGTTTTTTGCATTACTACTGGGCAGCCAATGTTAGAGTCATGGTGTACTGGCAGTATGGCTTTGAGAGGGGGACAGGTTCATCCCACCTCCTTGGTTGAACATTGAAAAATGCTTAACTAGAAATAGTTCTCTCCCTTCTCTTCTCCTCCCCATGGTCCTCTGTAGTCTATAGGAAAGATAATTTTGTTCTGGTAAATGCTCAGAGGATCTGGAATCAAATTAGAAAATGTGCGCTTCCAAAACCTCTGTAAACGCTCCAATTAGGTAGAACCATGACTTTCTACCATCTCTTACGGATACAGTCTTCAGAGAGTGGAGCTGTAAGGGTATTGTTAGTCTAAAAGACCTTTATATTGACGGAAACTTTGGCTCCTTCGAACAATTGCACTCTAAACTTTCTCTTTTAAAAGCTGACTTTTTCAGATATCTACAATTGAGACATTAGGTTCGACAGGCTACTAAGTCATTCAAATAACCACTTAAAAAAGATGCATTGCTTGAATCTCTCCTGGCCCCCCCCGGAAGCAAAACATCTGATCTCAGGGCTGTTTAGTTACTTCTCAAGTACTCTGGATTCCTCCACTATTAAGATAAAACAAACCTGGGAAGATTATATTGGTATTGAGATTGAGAATGAACCTTTGGAGGAGGTAATAAAAAACATTAAGGACTTCCAGTGACTTCAGGACTTCCGGTGACGTCATGTTGAAGGCAGCAGCTTGAAGAACTTGCTCCGTTCATATAAGAATATATTTCCTAACTAAACTACACAAAACTCAGCAAATTTTCACCCAGACAGTATGGCATCATCCCAGAGAGGTAAGGGATTGCAAAAACAGGACCAAGTTAAAGACAAAGGGGACAATTTGAAACAGTTGACTCTGAAACAAGCCTTGTGTTCATCTGCAGCTGCAGATGCTATCACGCATGACTCTGAGTCAAGAATATTGGAGAAACTCGAGAAAAGGATGAAAGACAATCAAGAGGGACACACCCAAACTAAGCTCTCCTTAAAGACCCACTCCGTTGACAATCATGGTTTTCTAGGTGTTAACATGTTCTTGTGGCATATTTCTGATGCTAGAGGACATATTTTGAGAAAATTAAGCTCAAAGTTGTATTTCTGAGTATTTCTGCATTCAAAAATGGCTGTGAATTAGTAGCAGATTTTAAAATGCCGGCTAAAATAGACTGGAGTTGTTACTTAGTAACTCCACTGGGCGGGGTCACAAGCTACTACTTCGCCCTGCCCCGCCCGCTCAGGTTCTGAGGAGTAGAGAAGACGATGGCGGATCAACACCTGTGTGCTGTAGCGGGTTGCAATACATTGCTGAATAACACAGCCCCTGTCTTTAAATCTACTGCCTTGTGCTGTTACTGATTGGTACTACTAGATGTCCACTACATATAGCTTCAATACCGGCGTCATTTATGGGTATGTTTCTATGAACAAAATCGGAGAAAAAAAGGTTTGAAACCCGACACCAGCTGTCAGCGCGCCCAGCTGCTGAGCGTGAGCAAGAGAGGAGAGAAAAGCGATAGAGAGGGATAGAGACAGATAGCGATTTTTATAACCAAAAACAAAATGCCCAGATTGTCAGATTGTGGTTTAAAGAGGACCCAAATGCAGTACTTAAATGAACTCAGATTTTAATAAAATAATAAAATGCAAACTTACAATTGATAACGAGGAAACCAGGGAACATGGAGACCAGGGAACGAGGAAAGACAGACCAGGGATGAACAGGGAAAGCAGGAATCAGGAAGGGAGGAATGACAACGAATCAGCCAGTACTGACTGAAGGAGAGGTGAATATATACTGAGGAGGAAATGAGGAAGTGACAAAGAAGACCAATGACCAATTAGTGAGAGCAGATGCAGGTGAGAGGGAGAGAGCAGGTGGAAGTAATCAACTGGGACAGAAGGTAAAATGGCTAGGGAGACAGAAAAACTCTAAAGAAACTATAAAGCAAGGATAATAGGTCTAGGGAGGAATCTTAAGGAAACACTGGAGAACAGAAGGGAGAAATAAATAAGGAAACTAAAGAGAAATACAAATTAGAAGGTGGACGTAGAAGCAAAGGGTGAAAAACATCTAAGAGCAAGGAGAAATACAGAAACAAGAGTCCAAAACAAAAACAACCGAAGGCTAAAGTCCTGAGGCCTGCAACGAAGGAGCAGGAACCTGGGAGGCCTGCGACGAAGGTGCAGGAACCTGGGAGGCCTGCGACGAAGGAGCAGGAACCTGGGAGGCCTGCGACGAAGGAGCAGGAACCTGGGAGGCCTGCGACGAAGGAGCAGGAACCTAGGAGGCCTGCGGCGGAGAACCTTGTGGCGTGGAGGCCTGCGGCGGAGAACCTTGTGGAGTGGAGGCAACGGACTGCTCTGAGAGCCGGACATAGCGACGCAAAACATTTAGTTTTGTTTTCCCTGGAGGACCAGTCACCACCCTCTGCCCAGGAAACACCGGGGACTGGATTTTTCAGGTTCGATAACCGACTGATCCAGTCTGGTATGTGGAAGCCTACATTGTTCTGTTCATTTTTGTTGTTTTTTGTTGTTGAAAATCTGGAACCAGGAACAAAAACAATGAAGAGGATTGGTGGCCCTCTCGCGAGCCATGTCCATAAACAAGAATATTGAATTTCTTCCATCTCTAACTGACACAGGGTTTGATAATTGGGCGTAGAAAAAGCTCATCACTGTAAACCAACTCTTTGAGGCAAAGGTAATGAAAACCTTCGCCCAACTAAGACACAACTTTAATCTACCCTCAGGGGACCATTACAGATATTTATAAATAAGGGACTATTTAACAAAACATAAGAACTGGGATCAGCTCAGTAGAGATCCAACAAACATAGAAAAACATTTGATTAATCTTATTGAAAACAATTTTAAAGTCATGAGTTGAATACCTGACCCATCAATAGTGAAGGTCAAAAGTTTTGGAAGTAACACAAATGTGTTTTCAGATATTCTATTATTTATTTTTTATGATTTCAGTGTGGAAAAAATAATTATGTTGCTTTTGTTTAACAAACTCATCAAATCTATGTGAAGATTTAATGTATACAGTCTTGACCCCTCTTTGTCATAAGCTCTTCTTTCATTTGAGAAAGAGTTCACAAATATTCTATAATATAATGAAATGGTCATGGCTTTGTTTAACTGCCTGGCCCACATGCACAAATACTCTCAGGAGACAAAAACCAGTTTGAAAGAGTTATTGAAGGAATGAGTAGTTTGACTATGTGTGGATTTGGGTGGAAAGGACTTCCTGAAGGCGCAGACAACAGAGCCACTATGGAGGAGAGAAAGAGGTAAGTGGAGGAATATGGCAGTGGATAAAACACTGGAAAAATGAAGAAAGGATCTTATTGCAGAGGACACCAGAGGGAATTAGTGGAATATGAGAGGTGAGGTCTGTGTGGTGACTGAAAGGGGGAGAAGGCTGAGCACAGGAGAGAAGATGGAAGCCAAGGCGGATGTGGTAGCATTGACAGATGGATAAGGTTACGCCTGATGAAAATGAGAAGCTTGGGTTTGTCAGCCATGAAGATGAATTCAGAGTTTTTATCTTGTGGAAGAGTGAGACTTAAGGTCTGGGAATTCTCAGGGAACAGTTCTGAACAGCTGTTTGAGGGTAGCTTGAGAGAGTGAAAACACAGAAAGATTAGTCATCAGAAGATCACAGAGAGGTTCACTAGGAAGTAGCAACAGATGACTTAGGTACCACTAGGTGAGGCACTCAAGTGACAAAGGACTGGCACCCTGTCCTCATATACAGCAGTAGTGCACCTGTAGGACTCCGCCCTCCAGGAATCGACCAGCTCAGACTCCAAGCACCCTCTCGGGCAGGGGTCTCCAACCCTGGCCCTTGAAAGCTACTGTCCAGAAGGTTTCAGAGCATAATCAAATAATTTCATTACCTCTGCAGCATCCCATCAAGTTTGGCAAAGGCCTGCTAATGAGCCATTCATTTGATTAAGCGGTGTTGGAGAAGGGATGCCCATCAAACCCGCAGGACAGTAGATCTCGAGGACCAAGGTTGGAGACCCAGCTCTTAAGGAATCTTAGGGTTCCAACACAACAGAGCAGCCACACAGACACAAACCACCCACCACACAACTCCGGACAGAATTGTTACCTTATTACCAGGGCTGTCAAATGCTTGAAAAATTTAATTTAATTAAACACAGGGTAGCTGTGAATTAATCACAATTTATCATGATTAACATTCCTAAATATGACTGAAAATGTAAACGTTTTGGTGTAAATTAGGGAAAAAACTGGATGCCGTTGCACATTTTTAAGGGAAATTAATTGATAATAGAAATGATTACTCTCTGAATTAGAAAATTGCCAGTAACAATATTTTCTTTTCATAATCATAAGGGACAAAAATGAAACAAAAATCTGAAATAATATTGTAAGAAAACAAGTAATGTTTTCTTTTCAATGTAATAATAAAAGTAAAAAGCAGCAGTTTAGTCACTTTTATACTGTCTCAAAAAGACAATATAAAAGTGCCTTCTCCAGTCTAGTTTTCATTTTCATCCTCCTCAGTCAATTTATAGATGAACTCTCACTTTGCAAAGCAAATTATCATAGCTTTTGTGTCCATGTGGACCTATTGAATCTTTGCCACTTTTGTCACACACTGTAAACAGTCACAATATGGGATAAGCTATGTGCCAAAAGGATCAACCAAAAAATCCAGTCTGATGCAAAATATAACAGAATAAAGCAACCAAATAAAACATTTCTGAAGGAAAAATGTGATGTTCTGAATCAAAAGAATCAATCAGAAACGAAACAAACTAATTTATATGCAAACATTTATATTTCAAAACCAAAAAAATATTTTTTACTTCTTAACTATTCATATTTTATTTTTTACGTTATAACGTTATAACGTTTTGCTTCTCACTTAATTCTGCGTTACTCAGACTATTTAGGCTTTTATTCTGAAGAGCATGCTTTGGTTCTGCCGACAGGCTCTGCGCTGCCAGTCCTCTGGATTTTGCTTCTGCTCTAAGTTTTTATTTCTGCTCTAAAAGTTTTTGCTTCTGTGTTTTTTAGAAAGTCTCAGTGGGAGGGGCTTATCAGTGCTCATTGGTTATGATGGTTTGTAGTGTAGTGGGTGGGTCGAGCTGTGTGCCAGACGCCATTTAAAAGAAGAAGAAATGTGACCTAGATGTTCATTCAACCTGACGTTTTAGAGCAAAATGAGCGGGACTTGGGAAAGACAGAAAAATCTATCTCTACATTGACGTCCGATTGTAAAGGTGGGTAATGATATTAATTATCTATATAATCAATGCTGTGACATCTTTGACTTTAAATCCGAAGTATATTTAAAGTTTTAAATGTCGAGTTTACAATGTAAATTGCCACAGATGTTAATTGTCAGCTTAGCATGCAGCTGTCACCTCGAGGCAGTCCGCGTTCGTGTGGTAGCAGGCATAACATTGTAATCCTAAATGCCCAGCTGCTTTAAAATATTCTAACCAGGAATAAAACTACAACAATTTTTAAAACAAAGTAAGAGACAGAGCCACTGCATCGTGTTTTGTAACTTTCTCAGTCATTAAAATGATCTGCTGGGCTGCACTGACTGACATCTATATCTCATTCTAGTAAATGCAAGGGTGTGTCCTTATTTTATTTTAGATATAGAAGAGCATGCTAGGAAATTAACCGTTTGATTATAGTCAGTTCTCTTCTTGATTAACTAACTAATTGTCCACCCTTTTCTATCTGATGCTGTTTAACTGTTTTTTTAGTTCCATTACCACAGCTGGGAGTGGTACCTCCCTGTGATGGAGTCACAGGTAAATTTGAAAACATTCATACTCAAGGGTTCATACTTGCAGTAAAGTTCTAATCTATAAGTAAATGATATTTTCTTCTCTGAGGGTGAACTGAATGTTGAAGGTAATTAAGTAATTACTGGTTTTGACTGATGTGTAATTTATCTTATGTGACAGCATTATTCATTTAGATTAATCTTTTTTTATAAACCCATCTCATTTTGTGACTGCTAAATCGAAGCACATCAATAGCCAAAATTTCAGTAATGTGTGCAGTCTAACTAAAGCACAACTTTTTTGCATGAAAACGTTTTTGCAGGTCTTTTCCAGGATTATTTCGGCGGGGTTTAAAGCGAAGCTCATTGAGAGTCAATAAGTCAGTCCAAGTGGCCAAACGATGGGTCCCATTCAATTTTACAGTTTTTCTCCTCTGGAAAAACTGTGACATGACTTCCTCTGCAACTCAAGAAATCGAGCACCTGCAGGCGGGTCAGGGTAGAAGAACTGTGTCAATGCCTGAAGACTTCACTCTTGCAGAGGTTATTGTCTGATTATCGCTGACACACTCTGTTGACAGACACCTTTAAATAACTATTCACTATTTTTACAACACCAACACATATCAAAAGTGTTATAATTTAGTCCAATGGTTTCTATCTTGTACCAATCACATCCAGTGTTGTTAAAAACAAATATATTTCTAAAATTGTGAAATTTTACAGCTCTGATTTGCTACATGTTGTAGTGGCTCTGTTGGCTGCAGTTTGCTTATTGCCATTAAGTTGGCTTTGAG
This sequence comes from Valencia hispanica, assembly GCA_963556495.2. Taxonomy (NCBI): domain Eukaryota; kingdom Metazoa; phylum Chordata; class Actinopteri; order Cyprinodontiformes; family Valenciidae; genus Valencia; species Valencia hispanica. The sequence goes on along the minus strand of OY747713.1, from coordinate 47,542,090 downwards.
GATGCCGTCATACACCTGCTTCAACCAACCCCCTATCAACTAGACAAAGCAGCCAGCACTGTGAGAATCATGTTCTTTGATTTCTCCAGTGCATTTAACAAAATTCAACCTGATTTGCTTTGCCCAAAACTCCTGAAGACACAGGTGGAGCCCTCAAGAATTGCCTGGCTCAATGACTACCTGACAAACAGACCAGTTTGTGAGACTGAAGAATTGTGTGTGCAACCAGGTGGTCAGCAGCACAGGAGCACCACAGGGGACAGTACTCTCACCCTTCCTTTTCACTCTGTACACCTCAGACTTCCAGTACAAATCAGAGACCTGTCATCTGCAGAAATATTCAGATGACTCTGCAGTCGTCAGATTTATCAGAGATGGACAAGAAGCTGAATACAGAGAGCTGGTGGACCGCTTTGTTGCATGGTGTGGAAACAATCATCTTACCTTGAATATGAACAAAACAAATGAGATGATTGTAGATTTAAGAAAAAACTGGGATAACTCATTCCTCATGACACTATCCTACAACAACAAAGTGTCTTCAGTCGGAGGCTTCTTCAGTTTCGGTGCAATACAGACTGCTACAGGAAATCCTTCCTGCCTACAGCCACAATGACCTAAAACAACTCTTTGAAGAATTAATTTGTATTAGCTACAATAACACTTATTTCCATCTGGGATCAGTAAATTATCTTTTATTTTAATAGAAACCATGTACAGTGACATTCACATAAGGAAAAAACACAAAATGTTATATACCACATTCTTTACATTTTTAGAGAATTTTATATAAAGTTATTTTCAGCATGTTTTAATTGTATCAAACACTCATTGTAAAGCAAAAACATTTTGCTAGTAGAAGAAAATGTAATCCCTATGCCCTTTTAAAATTTCAGATATCCAGCTTGTTTGAAAGTGTATACCCGAAACTGAAGAAAATGAGTGGAGGATGGCTTCTCTACAAATCATCTGGTAAGTCTAAAAATTAGCAAACACAACTTTTAATCTTGTCAATACTTTAATGTCTATAGATTATACAAATTGAAAGAAAATATTTTTGCTTTTTCGTGTAGGAGGAAATGCAAGGCGTCACACCTCCGGAATCTGAGGGTTACACTGGAAGCACAATCAAAAATGCCTCAGTATCGGAAAAAACAATTCTGTATATAGTTCCTTTACAGGAGGAAATAGACATGATGCCTCTTCCCCATGATGCACAGTTTTCGCTAATGCCAATGGCTGAATGCAGAAGTTGCTTTGAAATGATGCCTCTGCAACTTCTTGCCCTGCATATTAAATAGTGCAGGGCTAATGAATATGACACACCTTCTGAATCAGAAAACAAGGTAAAGAATGAAGCTTTTATTTTTCTTTCAAATTATTTCTAAAGTTTTGGTCAAGAATTAACCTATGAAAATGTTTCTGCCCTCCTTTCTGTCCAATTCTAGATTACCGGGGCACCCTGCTCATCTAAGAAGGTAAGCAATACTAAAGTACAACAAAGAATTAATTTTTTCAGACTATTCTTAATTTTTATTTTTAAATTTCATTTCTGTTTCAGACAACAGGGACATGTCCCATATGTCAGGCAAAATTTTCAACTGATGAATTGCAAATTCATGCAAGTGTCTGTGGGGAAAGGCAGAATGACTTTCAAAGGTATGCTTAATTACTTGGCTTATTGTATGTGAATTCTATGGCCTAACATTCACGCCAAAGCATCAAAAACGCGCTGCACGCCAAAGTTTGACACATTCATTGGCAGCTCGACGCGCGTCCAGAGCAAATTGGACGCAAGCAAAACATACCAATTTGACGGGCATCAAGCCAGAAATACATAACTTGTGGGAGGAGCTAGTGCCAGACAGTGTTTTTTTCAAGATGGCAGCTGTCGATCTAGCGCTGGAAGACAGAGTTTCCCTTCTCTATTTACGGTGAAGAGCAGAGCAGAGCAGTGGCATAGAGGACGTTCTCGCCGCTCTTGGGTCCACCAGGTCCTCCAGAAGCGTGAGCAGTTTGGTGAGTTTCACCACTTGCTCCAAGAGCTGCGTTTGGATGATGGCAGCTTCCAGCAGTACCACCGTCTGTTCCTCGCCCATTTTGAGGAGCTGTTGTCCCGTGTCGGTCCAAGCATCACCCGCCAAGACACCAACTACAGGCGCTCAATCCCACCTGCTGAGCCCCTGTCCATCTGCCTGCGGTTAGTAAAAGTGTATAATACTTGTATAATGGGGTAGTCCTTTATCAATACGTGTACTAATATATGCTATGGCATCAGTGTATGCCGTCAGTGTTTACTGAGCGCAAACTGTGGTATGGAGACCACTGTTTATAAAATTTCTATTGATACTCAAAATGTATATGTAATAAAGTCCTGATTTAGTTTAATTTAGACCTGGTATAATTCTGGCATAGAACCAGTCTAATATTTGTATATAATCCCTGCAGCTGTCAGACTCTATAATTGGCACACTGTAGTTGGAAAAGTTGCTAGCAATCAAATAAAGATATGGCAAAGTTAAGACAAAACAGAACAGACTGTTTTGTATAATATTAACTATATATTTTATAATTATTAATATAATTATAAAATATTTTATTTGATATTTATATATTGTGTCATTTCACTCTGAGATCCAGAAAGTATTTTTAAATTTGAATTATTTATTTTGTAACTACAGTACACATAATACTACTTTTAAATAATGTTCTCCAAGTTCCTTGCCACCGGGGACTCCTATAGGACCTTCGCGTCCAGTTTCCGAGTTGGTGTCTCTTCAGTGTGCCAGATCGTACCTCAGATACCGACTGGCATCTGTGACTGTCTAGTGGATGACTACATTGCTGTAACTTCCACTGAAGACTGGGGGTCCATTGCAGAGGATCTGTCCAGATCAAGGCACCCCCCAACGCAGGATCCATGTTCCACAATTGCAAGGGAAACTTCTCCATTGTTCTCCTTGCGGTTGTGGATTGCTTCTGCCTTATTGATGATGGGGGGTACGGGAGAACCAATGACGGTGGTATTCTGGCTAACTCCAACTTTGGTCAGGCTCTTCGGACAGGGACTCTCCATCTGCCATCTGACGAGCCTCTACCTGGTGCCGAAGACCGTGGATGAGAGAGGGGCACCTGCTGTGAGGGGCACAGCCCCTGCTGTAATGGAGCCATTGCCAGGCGTGGGCCGTGTAGCAGCCAACAACTCCTCCAGAGAGGCTGTCCTGGTGAGGGAGAAGTTCCTGGCTCACTTCTCAGCCAAGAGAGTAGATTTGAGGTCCCTGTGACTTCCCTACAATGGGTTTTTAAAGAGCCACCCACAAACCTCTAAAAGAGGTTTTCTGAAATTTATTATTTTGTTAATAAATGGAGCTTGCAACATGAACAAACCTCTCTTTATTCTCTTGTCTTCAGTGTTATGTTGCTAGATAGTAGTATATTTTTCCATTATCATATTCATTGAACACTGCATAATGTATAAATAAAGTTGTGTGGCAATATTTGTTGTGTAGTAGAACTAACTGAGACATTTAGTCATTATCCAAATTTATTTGAAAACATATTCAATAAATCTCAAACAGAAACAAACAAATATGAAAAATATAACTATTTACAGACAGAGACAGGAATAAAAAGGACCACGTTCAGGAGGTAGAAGACCCTCAGGGTCATTGGACGGAGAAGAAGAAAAGTGCGTTGTTAATGCCATGGAGAGCCTGCTGCCTCGTGTTTTAATCAAAATTACTTATTACTAGGCTCCAATAGTTCCAGATTTAACACAGCTGTGGTGTTTTCAAAAACAATTTTATGAATTGGGAATTTGATGAACTCTTGTCTGAGGCGGCATGCTCTCCAGTGCAGGAACAAGGCTGAGGAGGAAGTGCTCAGTTGGAGACTGGCGTGGCCTCTTGACGCACTCCAGGATGGCCAGCTCTACCTTCGGAGTGACCGTCCTGGGACCTGTCCCTCGTCCGCCTGTGTGCTCTCCTCCTCTGTGGGCCTGTAAAACAAAGCACAAAACAACACAAAGTAATGAGAAGGCTGTTACTATATTTTCATTTTCAACATGGTAAAAAACAGGCTATAATGTGATTGGTTGTAGATTATTAGTAAAGGTAACTATTCACAAAAAGTGAGTTAATGTGAATGTTAAAAGCTATCAGTGGTTGCTGTACATCTGATTTATACATGTTACATTTCTTGTTGCTACAATTTCCTTCACACACCTGTGGGTGCAACAGCAGTGGTGGAGGGACCAGGGACTGGGGAGCCAGGAGAAGCAACTGAGGATGGCTCTGTCAAGACAATATTAAATGTTAAGTCAACAGGTTGATAACAATAGTCATAGAGAAATTATTTACAGTGGTCCCTCATTTATTGCAGGGGTTACATTCTAAAATAACTTTAAAACCCCTCGCCACACACGTTATACACTTTTCTCAGACATTCATTAACATTTCTCACTAGTTTAAATACTCTCAAAGTTCCAACCATCGTAGATTTAAAAAGATAAAACTATTAATATGCTGCTTTGTCCGCGAGCCGCTCTGGTGCATCTTTTTCCGCTGAACGTCTCGGAAAAGGTGTCGGTTTTCGAGTGAGGAACATTGTTATTGGTAGATTTTTGTGCTGTTTTTTTCCCTACTGGACGAAAAGATTCTCATAACCAGACATGATAAATTTGGCAAGTGCAGTAGACCCGACACGGTGGAGATTGACAATTGCCTGCAATCAATCAGGACGCAGAACACAATGCTCTGGAAAATTGAGCTGTGCTATAAACAAATCAGCGAAACAGCGAGTCCGTGAAAGGGAAGGCAATTTTTTCTGCAGAAGTCCTCTGAATAAACACATTATCTTATTAGTGGAAAAGTATTTGTACATCAGCGGAAAAACAATTGTAAAATAGTGGGACAGTAGGCGGACTTGCTAGCATACGCGCAGGTTTGCAGAGTCAGTCAAAACTTTCAAAGGTGAAATTAACTTACCAGGTTGCCCTATCTCCTCACTTATATTCCTCCAAGCGAGGTTCTTTTTATTTCTGTCTCTGTAGAAAAAGCAACTGGTGTCGTACAGCTCTGGGTGGTTACCCACAGCGGTGATCAATCTCTTCTCCATGTTGAATGAAAGATTTTGCCGGACCTGACCCCATGAACTGGCTCACAACATCACGCGACACCACGTCACAAGGCTCCTGATTGGGTGACGCAGCGCGAATTTGACGCCGAAGTTCAGATTTTTAAACTTCAGCAGCAGACGCAAAAACGTGTGAATGCACAAAATGCACCACATAAAATGACGCTTCATTCACACGAATTTGTCGTGCGAATGAGGCAGAAATGCATTTTCGCTGCTCTTTTGCATTGACTTTACATGTACACCTGACGCCGTTGACGCTTCAAAATTGTTCTTCTGGTTATGTAATACAGTGTGAAACTTTGACTTTCAAGATCTTTAAACTGTTGTCCTTTTTTGTCAGTCTTGTGTCCCCCAGAGATGAAGCTCCTGTTGAGTCAAAAGATTTTTGCAACAATGACATGTCATGGTACATGTGATTTCTTTTTCTGTGTGAGTGTCTGTATGTTGACTTTCGATGTGTAAGGTTAATTAATTGGACCTCATCTATGCTAGATGTTACTCCAGGTCTGTGCAGATCCTGAATACCTCAAAGTTCCTTTCTCATGTACCTTAGAAAAAGAACATTTGTTTCTAAAACATGGTCAGGGATGAACTTCTAAACATCCATCCACTATCTCTTTGGCTTATCCTTGAAGGGTCACGGGGGGGGGCTGGTGCCTGTCTCCAGCGGTCAACAGGGGAGAGGTGGGATACACCCTGGACTGGTCGTTTGTCCATCACAGAACTTTGAAACAAATTATTTTAAAGTGGTTCTCATCTGAAATATTAAATCAATGATTCAGCCATAAATAGGGGAACAATGAGTTTTAATAAGGTGAGATAAGCCATCCATACTTAAGTGTGTGTGTGTGCGTTTTGTATGTTAAATTGTCAAAAAATACTCTGAACTGAAAAAGAATTTAAATTTACAGTGAAGAAGATGTCCTACAATGGCTCAGTGGTCAAGTTGATGCCAGCAAAGAATTTTGCATCTGTGTAACGAGGTCGAACCTTCTGGAAAGAGGACTAATTCTGTGGCAACGACAGAAGAACAGTTCACCAGTTAACCTGTTAAGAGTATCCTTCATGGAGGAAGCTGGGGTCGACACCGGTGCTTTGCGGAAAGAGTTTCTAACAGGTCAAGCTCATTACACTTAATACTGATAAACATGGAATTAAATAAATGTTCTACACTATCTTTCTTTTGCGGGTTAAAAAAAGATGTTGCCTAAAAAGCTTTTTCTTTCCCTAGAAATGATTGCAGGTCTAGAGACTTTGAGGGACATGATGGCAAGGGGAAAATGCCCAAATACTCTCTTAACGACCTTGACAATGGCTTATTCCGGTAAGACTATCAGTGCAATATTTTCCTGTTTCACAATTTCTTTCCATGTTATAGATCAATGTTTACCAACCTTTTGCTTGAGGACCCCCCTGCCTGTGTCCATGACAAGCATGGACCCCCTAATTCCACCTCCTGCCTGCATGCTCATTTAAAGTGATATATCCAAAAAGGAAACCGCAATTGTGGATTTTTTTTCCTTCTCATTCTTGTTTTACACTGAAGGCTATATAGACAATATCTCTTAGCTTTTCTAAATGTAATACTACAAATATTAATTTTTTAACCTCAGCACAGACAATTGTCTGCACTTCTCATTCCTAAGGACCCCAAGTTGAGAACCACTGGGTTCCCTAAAGTGTATAGCTTATCATTGAGAAAACACTGGCAAATAATGTTTAAATCTATTTCTGGCTGAAGCACTGAACAGAAGATATGATCATCAACCACAAAAGTTTTAACTATGAAGGGGGTGCTGTAATACTTTATGAAAGTTTTTCTTATGTCTCCAGACATTTATGTCTGTAGATCTGTGGCTTCAAATCTTTGTCATCTTTTTAAATCTGAATCTCCATAAATCTATTGAATGTATGGAGATTTTATAAAGATCATGTTTAAATTTTTTTTGAGAACCTTGAGGTTTGCTCACTCTACATGTCTCAAGTTACCATGGTTCCATTTACTGTAATTCCAGAATTGCAGGAGAAATATTTGCAGTGAGCTTGCCGCAAGGTGGCCCTGCACCAAAGTTCCTACAACAATGGTGCAACGACTTTCTGCTGACTGGTAGCTTGGAAAACATTAGCAGGGAGAAAGTACATGATCAGGAGTTTTAATCATTGATCAAAATGCAAATAACTGTTATGAAAAAAAAATCTGTTGACAATTTTTTTTATCTGATCATGAAAATTGTTGTGTAATTAATTGTTTCAAGGTTATTGTTGGGTAAATGAGATTTTTATAAATTGTCTTTCCTTCAGGTTGAAGAAACAAGTGATTTATCAACTTGCACAGAACAAATGATCAACTGTGGCTACAGTGGACCCATTATCCCAGATAACAAAGACAAAATAACAAGGTATCATCTTTAAATATATTTAACTTAAATGGCATATCAGTTTTTTTTTACTAAAGGCATACAAGCATAAGAGCCTAGCTGTCAAGTCTTTAAGATTTTAGATTTGATTGGTAATTTAATCTTTTACTAATTTGTTTTTCCATTGCTTTAAGGCACTTTTTGTTCAATACTTAGTTCTTCATCCATACACATACTTTGTGCTTTTTTACATAAAGAGTCATTCTGCTGCACTCAGCTGCAAGACGAACAGTGATGTTAAGGCAACTTCGTGAGGGGCTCTAGCGCTATGGACTGATTGGTGTAATGGAAAAGAACAGAGAGCTTTGCCGTGGCCTTTTTGTCGTTGAGAGTGATGATAAGGCAAGCATCCATACAATGACTGTTCTATTATTACCTCCTGTTATGCTATGCCCAATACCCCCTTCCTGCTAGAGTTGGAAGGTAAGTGTGAACAGTAATCCCTCTATAGCCAAATTACATTGATGTGGTTGAGTAACTGTTGTGATCCTGCTGTGTCTGTTTGTGTGCGTGAGTGAAGATGTGTGAGCTGTACTGCCGCTGTACACCTTCACTTATTTCGACTGTCCATCCGCCTGCAGAGCAGCAGATTGTGTACTCATTGTGCTTATTTGATCCAGATACAGCTGTACGAAAACAAAATATAGTTCAGTCCCTGGGTATAGATTTTTTTTCTCAATTCTTGAATCACCAAATCAGCTGCAGTCCCTCTCCCTGCCTGCACTTGATTCCATGGAGTTTGGAAATATCCCGGTATGTTTTTCTGTTGCGACCAGAGGTGGGTAGAGTAACCAAAATTGTATTCAAGTAAGAGAGTACACTAATGTAAATGTATAAAAAGGCCTCTCCAAACCAAGCTCCTGGTCCGAATTTCGACACAAGCCCGCACCTGATTGATGTTGCTGGTGTACTTCCCAAAAATTCACTAAAGTGACCATGGTGACTGTGGCTCAGCTATATGAGTTAGGAGTTCGTCTTGTAACCAGAGGGTTGTCGGTTGTGTCCTTGGGCATGACACTTCACCTGTTGCCTGCTGGTGGTGGTCAGAGGGCTCGGTGGTGCCAGTGTGTCCCAGGGCAGCTGTGGCTTCAACGTAACTTCCCATGTGTGCATGAATGTAGTGTGAAGCGCTTTGGGGTTCGTAGGAATTAAATAAAGCGCTACACAAGTACAGGCCATTTACCATAAAGTGAAAATGGTGACCATGGATCTTAAGTGTTTTCAGATAAAACGGGTGGTCTTTTATGGCAAGCAAGGTCATAAATTAGCTCCCCATTTAACTCCGTTTTAAATGGGAAGCCCAAGTCTCCTCCCTTTCCAGTCAGCCTGTAGGTCGCCTGGCCAAAAAAAAATAAAATAATAATAACTGGAAGTCAATGGAGCGGTAAGTTATTTTCTGTTTCGCTTTGTCTTATGTCTTGAATCACACAAACCTTTATCGCTCAAATTTTTTTTTTGGGCAGTAGGGGACCCATGGACCGGAAGTAGAAGGGGATGACTTAGGCTCCCCATATCTCTTCCGAATATTGTTTAACATAACTGTAAGGAACGGATGCCAGACCACGAAGTGTGCTTTCCACTTGTCAGTGCATGCAGACAATCAATTACGTTTCCCAGCGCATTTTGTGTGACTTTTGATGCTTTCAAAGAAATCATGAAATTGGCAATAACATTTGGTGCACAGGATCTGTCAGACATTTAAAGGCAAAGATTGAAATTATTGATAATCTTATTTTGACTATTGGTAATTTCATTCTACATTAAATGTACTATCTGCCTTTCTTGAGAATCCATCAATGCCACCAAAAATTACAATGTTGAATCTAGCAGGAGACAAAAAGGGAACAAAAAGGAACAAAAGTCAAGGTTGCCTTTTGTAGATTACAGATATTTTATGTCTGTAACAAAGGCAGATCTGTATTAAAGTAGACAAGACTGTGCAATAGGGATGCACCGATACGATACTAGTATTGGATATCGGGGCCGATACAATGTACTCGTATCGGTTAGTTAACCGATACCATGAACCGATACTTTACAATAATTTCACAGGAAATACTTTTTTACTTGAAATTTTAGTAAAAAAATGTACTGTTTGATTGGGAGGAATAATTTTTTACTTGAAATTTTAGTTTTGTGGTCATTTTTATTATTATTTTATACCTAATTCACCATCATTTGTTGTAACAAGCAGAGAAGAAAATAAACCTGTCTTCCAATTCATTACATTTTATTGTGTGGTAGACGTATTGGCATTGGTACTCTGTATTGGCAAGTACTCAGATCCAAGTATCGGTATCGTAATGGTTTTAAAAATGTGGCATCGTTGCATCCTTACTCTGCACATTTGAATGAGGGAGGCAAATGATCAGACTGAACCAACCCTTTTGAGGGATAAAACATATTGAAAATCTAAGAAAATAAGTTCATCCATCTTATAAGGAACTACAGTCGTGGCCAAAAGTTTTGAGAATTACATAAATTTTGGAAATTGGAAATGTTGCTGCTTAAGTTTTTATAATAGCAATATGCATATACTCCAGAATGTTATGAACAGTGATCAGATGAATTGCATAGTCCTTAGAATGGCAGCCTTGACATGTTAAAAGGAGGGTGAGGCTTGAAATCATTGTTCTTCCATTGTTAACCATGGTGACCTGCAAAGAAACGCGTGCAGCCATCATTGCGTTGCATAAAAATGGCTTCAAAGGCAAGAATATTGTGGCTACTAAAATTGCACCTAAATCAACAATTTATAGGATTATCAAGAACTTCAAGGAAAGAGGTTCAATTCTTGTTAAGAAGGCTTCAAGGCGTCCAAGAAAGTCCAGCAAGCGCCAGGATCTTCTCCTAAAGTGGATTCAGCTGTGGGATCTGACAGCCACCAGTGCAGAGCTTGCTCGGGAATGGCAGCAGGCAGGTGTGAGCGCATCTGCACTCACAGTGAGGCGAAGACTTTTGGAAGATGGCCTGATGTCAAGAAGGGCAGCAAAGAAGCTCCCTCTCCAAAAAAACACCAGGGACAGTTTGATCTTCTGCAGAAAGTATGGTGAATGGACTGCTGAGGACTGGGGCAAAGTCATATTCTCAGATGAAGCCTCTTTCCGATTGTTTAGGGCATCTGGAAAAAGGCTTGTCCGGAGAAGAAAAGGTGAGCGCTACCATCAGTCCTGTGTCATGCCAACAGTAAAACATCCTGAGACTATTCATGTGTGGGGTTGCTTCTCATCCAAGAGAGTGGGCCCACTTACAATTTTGCCCAAAAACACAGCCATGAATAAAGAATGGTACCAAAACACCCTCTAACAGCAACTTCTTCCAACAATCCAACAACAGTTTGGTGAAGAACAATGCATTTTCCAGCACGATGGAGCACCGTGCCATAAGGCAAAAGTGATAACTAAGTGGCTCGGGGACCAAAACGTTGAAATTTTGGGTCCATGGCCCGGAAACTCCCCAGATCTTAATCCCATTGAGAACTTGTGGTCAGTCCTCAAGAGGCGTGTGGACAAACAAAAACCCACTAATTCTGACAAACTTCAAGAAGTGATTATGAAAGAATGGGTTGCTATCAGTCAGGATTTGGCCCAGAAGTTGATTGAGAGCATGCCCAGTTGAATTGCAGAGGTCCTGCAAAAGACGGGCCAACACTGCACATACGGACTCTTTGAATAAATGTCATGTAATTGTCAATAAAAGCCTTTGAAACTTATAAAGTGCTTGTAATTATATTTCAGTACATCACAGAAACAACTGAAACAAAGATCTAAAAGTAGTTTTGCAGCAAACCTTGTGAAAACTAATATTTGTGTCATTCTCAAAACTTTTGGCCATGACTGTACAATAATCCAGCAATGTTGTATCTTCAAACAAGGCAAATTATGTTACTCGTTTAAATGTGAAATTTAAATGACCAAAGCAGATATACACTGACCTGAATAATTTGTGATTGGTGTCAGTGTGAACCAAGGACAATGGTGAAGGAACACAATAGCTTCTCTGAGCTACAAATCCAAGTTGCATCATCCGAGCCAAAATTCCAGCTCTGTCAACTCGATGCATAGTGGCTTTCACTCTATGCCACTGCACGCAGTACCCCCTGGAAAAGAGCTCCCCTTTCACCAATCTATAACCAGCATGAGGCATTGCTGATTTTATAGATCTTACAACTTGATCAAGTTCATCATCCGATATGTTGGAATAACATCCCCGAACAGAGAGTCCATGTTCTTTGAGGCGTCTGTTTAGAGGCATCTAGCAAACATGTATTGTGTCTCAAGAAGAATCTTGAGACACAATACATGTTTGCTAGATGTTCTAAAGGTAGTGCAGTAGAAAGAAGCCCTTTAAGATTATCTAGACCAATTTCCAGGCAAGGCCGTCCAACATTTCCAAAGTGACAAAATCTGACTGGCTGACACTTCTTCAGTTATTTGAACAGGAAAGAAAAGAATATTAATCAACGCCTGAAGACACTTAATGAGTTCAGGTGGAATGTTCAGATGTTGTGTTGCCATAGTTGCCAGTGAAAGCTCTTGCTGAGAAACATCCAAGAGATAATCCAAATCCTGTTTGGCAGTGTGGAGTTCAGAATTGGTGTCTGAGTACCAAGTAGAAGCCCAACAGATTTACTTTCACAAGCGGAGCACTACAGCTTTTGCTACAGTACTCCACTTGATATATATGTGTGAAAAATCTTTATTATGAATTGCTTTGGGTTTTATTCCCTGATGTTATGGACACAGAGATGGAAAATTAAGGGGAAGAAGGAGAGAAGATGAAGAACAGAGGTAGGAAACAAAAAGTCAAGAGAGAGGGTAAATTGAAAATACAAGAGAGGAAGGGGAACAAAGAAAAACACAGGAAAACCTCGAAGTCTGCCTCCATACCCACAGGATGGCAGAGAGAGGGGGAAAAAAAACAAAAAAGGAACATTGACAAAACAAAACAAACATTGTGAACTAAGAACTACACATTGTGAACTAAGAACTACACAACCACATCTTTGATCGTGCAAATGGTCTGGTAAGAGTGTGGGATCAGAGAAGAAAGGCTTTCTGCTTAGCAACCAAAAGGAATATATTAAAAGGGCTTAACCTATTAGGGAAGGACTACAGTCATACTTTGCATATATTTGAATATAGTGGGAATCCTTTAATAGGAAACTTTTTAACTGATTGGAATGTTTGTATGTTTGTATAAATGTATTGAAATGACTTCTTGTTAAGTGCCTTGAGATGACATCTGTTGTGAATTGGCGCTACATAAATAAACTGAATTGAATTGAATATGAATATATATTATTGAGCTAATTGGATCCTGTAAAAGAGGCTGTTTCTCAGAATGTTTTGTAATAACTTTGTGAATCAATAAAAAGGCATCTATGAGGAAGAGTTCTTTGGAGTTGATTTGGTAAGAATCTCTCCCCATGCATGCCCAAACATATATATTGTGTGAATGTGTAATTCTTTTTTGTGCTCTGCCACAGGATAAATGAACTGGGAGAGAGGAGTTAGCACACAGCAGGCTGGTCAGGGACTGGTAGCATAGCACCGCGGGGCGCAGACTTTCACTTAAAAATCTCCTCTCGACAATTTGGTGTTTTCTGGCCGGTTTCGTTGGTAGAAAGTAAGTATTTAAAAGACACCTGACGGTTGGCAGTGGGAAAGGAGTAGCTGGCCAGCAAAATAAACACAGTACCCAGATAGCAGAAGATGTTATTTCAACATGGAATTTTGATTGAAATGGTTGAATGATGGTTATGGTTGAACATGTGTTAGTGAATCAACCACTGAAGAATTGAAAGTTGAAAAAATGTCATTGAATCAACATTGAATTATGGTGGGATTTAATGGTTGAATTGCAAACATTAGATCAATGTTTAATCGATGTTGTCATTGTCAAACAGATTAGGCGGGACGCACGAGGAGTGGCGGTTACTGCTAGATGAGACCATAAGATGAGGGGTTTCATATATTTTTAATTATTTTTTTAATTAAACACTGCTTGGACGATTGATTATTGTTATTGTTTTTAAACATGTACCTTAGGTTATGCGTGTAACCTGTAAGAAAACAAATAAAAAACAAGTAAGAAACAAAAACTTATCTTGACTACGATTTGTTTGGAACAGTCCATATCAGTTTCTAGCTGCTACCATTAGACCTGCAGTTAGTCAAGGCCATCAGTGAGTGGACTCCTGCAGTGGTAAGTTTTAACTGAATAATGTTTCTTTATAAATAAATAAATAAAAAAATATTTTCTTTGTTTGGGCACTGTCGTTAAATTGAAACCTTATCACTCAATAAGGGAATGATAATGATTGATTTATGTGAATATAGCTAGTTAGCTAGCAGGTAACACTAGCTACAATTTAAACAGTTACTGTAGTGACAAGTCAACGATATTGTTGCAAAAGTGTGAGTAGAGTGTGTCACTTGCGAGGAGGGGATAATCCCAAACAGAAAATGAGCTAAGCCTGGCGGTAGGGAACTCCCGATGGGTGGGGGGTATCGGGGGCGTTGGTGCTAGCGCATTTTGTCCTCCGTTGGGGGGGTTTGGGGGATGGGGCTGTGTTACCGCGATTGCATAAGGAAGAGAGCAAGCTGGAAACCAGCCAGCGCACTGGCCCATTTAGCGGCTAAGCTAAATGGCAAGTCTGCTGCTTATTTAATATGCATGTCATCATGAATGTAGCAGGTGGCACCAAGAGGTGTCGCTCTGGCCTCCGGGCCGTCTCCTATAAAAGGGGAAGCGGCTGTGTACTTGGCGTGCAAGTTTCCTGTAGGGTGGCCAAGGTGTGCTGGACCCACAGTTAGCTTTGGGTGTTGTTGAATCTGCTGATCCGGGTCGGGATCAGAGACGTTCCCTGTGAGTGAATGACTGGGTGTGGGAATTCGACGTTGCAGTTTTTGTATTTTTTTCTTTTACAGTTTTTATGCACCGCTACCTGCTGTCCTTTTTTAGACATTTGATTTATTTTTAGTTAGTCCGCTCCTGCTCCAAGTGGTTTTCTTTACTGTGTGACGGTTGTAAGCGGACTAACTACTTAAACTTTTATTTGTTTGTTTTGTATGTTCATTTCCTGTTTAGTCACTCCCCTTTTGTTTAGCTTTCATGTCCTCCCGCCGTGCTGAAGGAAGGCCGTATCCGATCTTGTGAGTGAAATCAATTGTGGTGATTGTTTGCAGTGATTTGCCGTGCTGTGATTTGAAGTGTTAATACAGGTGTATTCAAGCGGATGTCCGCAGTCGGGGTTGTTGTGAATAATTCGGATTACGGTTCTGGTTCAGAGCATGACGGGGGAATGACTCAGGAAGCAAAGATTTGGGCCTAACTTGTGTAATAAATACTGTTAAGCTTTACCTGTGGTTTGTTCCTTTTTTCTTTAGTTTGTTTTTGTAACATTTTGGCGTTGCTGGCAAAAAGAACCAGGGGGAAGTGACCTTTTTTTCTTCTTTTGGAATTTTGTTTGTTTAGTTATAAGGACAGCAGGGGCGGTAGACAGAAAATGTTTGCTGGTGACTGAAAAAATGAATTCGGCTGCTGGGAGTGGAGCTCAGGAGTTGCCCGACAGACAGACCATGTCACAGCGAATTAAGGATCTTGAAAAAGAATTGGCGGCTTTAAAAACTGCTGCATCAAGTACAGACTCTGAAATGCCCTCCCCATCTGGATCCTCAGGTGGAGAAGGGTCAAGACACACGGACACTGTTATTTATGTGCAACAGGACAGAAAAATGGCGCTGTTCTCTGGTAAATTGGACTGTGTTGACTCTTTAACCCTGGATGAATGGATTGAGAAAGTTAGAGACTTTGTACAAACGCGGGGTCGAACAGAAAAAGAACGTGCTCAGATCATCTTTGATCATCAAGAGGGTGCCGCTAGGACTGAGATTAAGTTCTTAGCAGCAGCCCAAAGAGAACGAGCTGAATGTATTTTTGATGTACTTAAAGAGGTCTATGGTTGTATGCACTCACGAATATCTTTACAACGGAGGTTTTATAACCGTAAACAGCTAGATGGAGAGTCTTTGCTTGAATATTCACATGCCTTGATGGAGTTAACTGACCAAGTAGGTAAAACAGATGTACAGGTAGCCTCAAAAGATTTACGTGACCAATTCTGTGATGGTGTGAGAGATCAGGCTCTGAGAGTAAGACTGAGAGACTTGGTAAATGCTAATCCACAGTGGACAATTCGGGATGTTAGAGGTGAAGCCTCAAAATGGATGGCACAACATGAAACTCAGTCCTCAAAATTTAACCGTAATTCCAGTCCTATCTTAAATGAGGTGTCTGTCACCTGTGACAGTACTGCGTCACGTTCTCCGGAATATGGCGAACTGGTGACTTTGTTGAAGGCGCAGCAGACCCAGTTAGAATTGGTCATGAAAGCGTTGGCCCCAAATGTTGTACCTCCCTCCAAAGCACGTAGTTTTAAACCACGGAAAACGGCGGATGGAAAGCCAATCTGCTTCAGATGTGAGCAGAGTGGGCATATTGCCCGTTATTGTCCCACCATCATTAAACAGATCCTAAAGACTGCATGCAGCCTCCTAAGCTAGTGGGAAACTAGAACCTGCCAGTGTGCAGAGCCAAACACTGGTGGGGTGCTCACAAGGCTCTGATAAACCTATTAATCCAAGTGAATGTAATTTGGTTGGAGAGTGTTTGGAAGGAGAGGTGGATTTTGCTGGGGTAAATACTAACTGCCTTTTGGATAGTGGATCCATGGTAACAACTTTGACTGAAAGTTTCTTTAAAAAGCATTTTTTACATTTGTCTGATAAAGAACTTAAAGACTGTGGCTGGCTTGGTTTAAAAGCTGCCAATGGGTTAAAGATCCCTTACCTGGGTTACATGGAGTTAGATATTACTGTGTTGGGGGTGTCACTTCCTCGTTTAGGAGTTCTAATAGTTGAAGATCCCGCTGACAGTTATATGAAGCAGAAAAAGACTCATGTTCCAGGTGTATTGGGTATGAATGTCTTTAACCCCCTTTATGTTGAACTTTGCAAGAAATATGGTCCTGATCTGTGGGACGCATCAGTGCTTAAGTCAGCCCCACGAGGATGGAGGCGGGCCCTTAGATACTGCCAGATGATGGAGGCCATGGCCAACTCCCCAGACCCTTATTTCACCAGAGTACAGGGTAAGAAACCTTTTTGTGTTTCTGCTGGCAGCATGTGCTATGTTCCTGTTACATGTCAACACATACCTACACTTCATCCAATTGACCTGTTTGTTGAACCTCTTAGTCCAGAGGAGGGTACCCTTCCAGAGGGGTTGCTGGTTTCTCCTTCGTTAGTAAAGGTAGAAAGGGGAAGGACGTTTGTTCCCGTTACTAATGTAGGCACAATAGATGACTGGTTAACGCCTCGCAGAGTTATCGCTACAGTTCAAACTGCTATTGTTCTGTCAGCAAATCCTCAGATACAGTTTTCTGTTGATTCTCAAAGTTGTATTGCAGTTGTCTCCAGTCATGAAGTTACTGGAGCTCATTTGGATCTGCCTGAATTTGAACATCTGCCGGAAAGTGAGAGACAACAAGTCAGGGATTTGCTGTCTAAGTACCGCAATGTCTTTGCAAAAGATGACATAGATGTGGGTAGTACCAACTTAATAACGCATGAAATCCCATTGATGGATGAAACGCCTGTACGGCAGCCGTATAGACGTATTCCACCTTCCCAGTATGATCTAATACGTTCCCATATTCAGCAGCTCCTACAGAGTGGAATCATCAGAGAAAGTAGTAGTCCGTATGCGTCACCAATTGTGCTGGTACAAAAGAAAGATGGAACTCTACGCATGTGTGTTGATTACAGGCAGTTAAATGCCAAAACTAGGAGGGATGCATTTCCCTTGCCTAGGATTGATGAGTCCCTTGATGCCTTGGGAGGAGCTCAGTGGTTCACAACACTAGATCTAGCTAGTGGGTATAGTCAGGTTGAGATGGCTGAAAAGGACAAGGCAAAAACAGCTTTCTGCACACCCTTTGGGCTGTTTGAGTTTAATCGTATGCCCTTTGGGTTGTGTAATGCACCTAGTACATTTCAGCGTCTAATGGAACGGCTCTTTGGTGATTGTCGCTACCAGTCTGTGTTGTTGTATTTAGATTATGTTGTTGTGTTTTCATCAACAGTGGAGCAGCACCTGCAGCGTTTAGAGCAAGTTCTGTCACGGCTTGAAACCCAAGGTCTAAAGATGAAGCTCTCAAAATGCCAGTTTTTTCAAAAACGTGTAAAATATTTGGGTCATGTGGTGTCTGCAGAGGGGGTCTCCACTGATCCAGAGAAAGTGGCTGCAGTGCGCAATTGGGAAAGGTCCACTAATCTAGCTGAGCTGCGGTCATTTTTAGGGTTTGCTAGCTATTACAGGAGATTTATAGGTGGGTTTTCTAACATGGCCACCCCTTTAAATCGTCTTGTGGCTAGACTTCTTCCTCCGGGGAAAAAAGGCAAAACACCTCTGACTGATTTCTGGGATCCAGAGTGTGAACAGAGCTTTCAGAAGCTCAAAACTGCATTAATAACCACACCCGTTCTTGCCTATGCAGACTTCCAGAAGCCGTTTGTGTTGGAAGTGGATGCAAGCCATGGGGGGTTAGGAGCAGTTCTCTCCCAAGAGTATGAGGGTAAGTTCCGTCCGATAGCATTTGCAAGCCGTAGTTTAAAGCCCACTGAGCGGAACATGAACAACTATAGCGCAATGAAGTTAGAGTTGGTCGCCCTTAAGTGGGCTGTAACTGAAAAATTCAGAGAGTACCTACTGGGCTATAAGTGTACAGTATTTACGGATAAAAACCTGTTAAGTCATTTGGCCACAGCAAAGCATGGTGCTACAGAGCAAAGGTGGGTCTCTGATTTGGCAGTGTTTGACTTGACGTTAAGATATCGTCCAGGCTCTCAAAATACTAATGCAGATGCGTTGTCCCGCCAACATGTCTCTGACGGGGAGGCTGAGGTAGGTGTAGGGGTTATGGGAGTGCAGGAGGAGATTAGCGTGTTGTCCGGGTTGTCAAGTTCAGACTTGTGTGTAATTCAACATCAGGATCCGCAAATTGGCCCATTTCTGAAGTATTGGGAGAGGGGTAGGATGCCTGATAAGAAAGAAAGAAACGAGCTGGATAAAGGCAGCAGAGTTGGTACGGCAGTGGGGGCGTTTCAGGGAGCGAGAGTCTGTTCTCTATTGCTGTATTTACCCCCCAGATGGACAAGCTGAGCTGGCGCAATTGGTGCTACCTCAATGTTTGCATTATAACATCTTCCGCTCTCTACATGATGACCAGGGCCATCAAGGGGTTGACCGGACCTTGCAGTTGATCCGTGCACGTTATTATTGGCCTAATATGTGCACGGATGTGGAGAAGTGGTGTAAAACCTGTGAAAGATGTGTATTGTCAAAGGCTGTTCAGCCAAAAGTTAAAACTTATATGGGAACAGTGAAGGCGTTTCGGCCTCATGAAATTTTGGCAATAGATTTCACAGTTTTGGAGCCTTCTACAGATGGTAGGGAGAACGTCCTTGTAATGACAGATGTTTTCTCTAAGTATACACAGAATGTCCAAACAAAAGATCAGCGGGCTAGCACAGTGGCGGAAGCATTAGTAAAGAATTGGTTCCAGCTTTTTGGTGTCCCCAGTCGCATACATTCAGACCAGGGCCGGAATTTTGAGAGTAATTTGGTCCATCAGCTTTGTAAATTGTATAATGTCGAGAAGAGCTGCACTACCCCATATCACCCCCAAGGGAATGGTCAGTGTGAGCGCTTTAATCGCACTTTACATGACTTGTTGCGTACTCTTAACCCTGAGCAGAAACGTAAGTGGCCTCGTCATCTGCCTCAGGTCACATTTGCATACAATACCACCGTCCATCAAACCACTGGCAGAACTCCATATTTTTTAATGTTTGGCAGGGAGCCGCAGTTGCCAGTAGATTTTCTGGTTGGGAGTGATAAGGAAAGTAATCTTTCCTTCTGGTGTATACAAGGAATCATTCAGTCAGGGGTCGTAACAAGATTCAGGATTTTTGGGACCCTACACCTTATCGGGTAGTCCGACCACCCCTCGAGCGGGGAGTGGTGTATTCTATAGCACCTGCTGGTCAGGAAGGGCCCCTTCGTCAGGTTCCCAGGGTAGAAATGAGGAGCGTCCCTGAGAGTAGAGGGATGGAGGGGGAGTCTCAAGATGGAGTTCAAGAAAATAATTTTATGGGAACAGACGTAAATGATGATATTGTGACTATGTCTGGACCAAAATCATTTTCAGGAAGTCATGAGGAGGGGGTTCCCAAAAATGATGGGTCTAGTGTTGCACCCTCTCCAGGCCAGGAAACCACAGAGGGGGCTGGCACAACCTTGGGTTTTGAGCCTCGAAGGTCCGCAAGGAAAACAGCAGGACAGCATTCAAACCCATATAAACTGCCCCAATCTGTGTTGACGAGATAAGAATTATTGGGTGTTTTATACATCGTCGGGTCGACGATGCATGTTGATGGGGAGGAATGTAGCAGGTGGCACCGAGAGGTGTCGCTCTGGCCTCCGGGCCGTCTCCTATAAAAGGGGAAGCGGCTGTGTACTTGGCGTGCAAGTTTCCTGTAGGGTGGCCAAGGTGTGCTGGACCCACAGTTAGCTTTGGGTGTTGTTGAATCTGCTGATCCGGGTCGGGATCAGAGACGTTCCCTGTGAGTGAATGACTGGGTGTGGGAATTCGACGTTGCAGTTTTTGTATTTTTTTCTTTTACAGTTTTTATGCACCGCTACCTGCTGTCCTTTTTTAGACATTTGATTTATTTTTAGTTAGTCCGCTCCTGCTCCAAGTGGTTTTCTTTACTGTGTGACGGTTGTAAGCGGACTAACTACTTAAACTTTTATTTGTTTGTTTTGTATGTTCATTTCCTGTTTAGTCACTCCCCTTTTGTTTAGCTTTCATGTCCTCCCGCCGTGCTGAAGGAAGGCCGTATCCGATCTTGTGAGTGAAATCAATTGTGGTGATTGTTTGCAGTGATTTGCCGTGCTGTGATTTGAAGTGTTAATACAGGTGTATTCAAGCGGATGTCCCCAGTCGGGGTTGTTGTGAATAATTCGGATTACGGTTCTGGTTCAGAGCATGACGGGGGAATGACTCAGGAAGCAAAGATTTGGGCCTAACTTGTGTAATAAATACTGTTAAGCTTTATCTGTGGTTTGTTCCTTTTTTCTTTAGTTAGTTTTTGTAACATATAGATAACTGACACTTAGCCTTGCGGGGTTGACCAGACGTCCCGCAGACAGTCCCGCTTACTGGGACGCTGTCCCGCATTGTTAATAATAGGCTCCAGTTTTAAATCTGGAATTTATAAAGCGATTGTGTAGTGAAAGCAGTGAGGGTTGTCATAATCACGCTGCCCGCCCGGCTGTTTTGATTGACATAAATGTCAAATTGTTTAATTTTCCCTCATCCCTAAGTGACACGTCGGCTCAGTTTAATGGCGGAAAAGCCGCGACAAGTAAGTATTTATGAAATTTCAGTCAGCCCCACGAGGATGGAGGCGGGCCCTTAGATACTGCCAGATGATGGAGGCCATGGCCAACTCCCCAGACCCTTATTTCACCAGAGTACAGGGTAAGAAACCTTTTTGTGTTTCTGCTGGCAGCATGTGCTATGTTCCTGTTACATGTCAACACATACCTACACTTCATCCAATTGACCTGTTTGTTGAACCTCTTAGTCCAGAGGAGGGTACCCTTCCAGAGGGGTTGCTGGTTTCTCCTTCGTTAGTAAAGGTAGAAAGGGGAAGGACGTTTGTTCCCGTTACTAATGTAGGCACAATAGATGACTGGTTAACGCCTCGCAGAGTTATCGCTACAGTTCAAACTGCTATTGTTCTGTCAGCAAATCCTCAGATACAGTTTTCTGTTGATTCTCAAAGTTGTATTGCAGTTGTCTCCAGTCATGAAGTTACTGGAGCTCATTTGGATCTGCCTGAATTTGAACATCTGCCGGAAAGTGAGAGACAACAAGTCAGGGATTTGCTGTCTAAGTACCGCAATGTCTTTGCAAAAGATGACATAGATGTGGGTAGTACCAACTTAATAACGCATGAAATCCCATTGATGGATGAAACGCCTGTACGGCAGCCGTATAGACGTATTCCACCTTCCCAGTATGATCTAATACGTTCCCATATTCAGCAGCTCCTA
The DNA here is from genome assembly GCA_963556495.2 of Valencia hispanica. Lineage (NCBI taxonomy): Eukaryota > Metazoa > Chordata > Actinopteri > Cyprinodontiformes > Valenciidae > Valencia > Valencia hispanica. The sequence goes on along the minus strand of OY747713.1, from coordinate 47,520,350 downwards.
CAGAGTGGAATCATCAGAGAAAGTAGTAGTCCGTATGCGTCACCAATTGTGCTGGTACAAAAGAAAGATGGAACTCTACGCATGTGTGTTGATTACAGGCAGTTAAATGCCAAAACTAGGAGGGATGCATTTCCCTTGCCTAGGATTGATGAGTCCCTTGATGCCTTGGGAGGAGCTCAGTGGTTCACAACACTAGATCTAGCTAGTGGGTATAGTCAGGTTGAGATGGCTGAAAAGGACAAGGCAAAAACAGCTTTCTGCACACCCTTTGGGCTGTTTGAGTTTAATCGTATGCCCTTTGGGTTGTGTAATGCACCTAGTACATTTCAGCGTCTAATGGAACGGCTCTTTGGTGATTGTCGCTACCAGTCTGTGTTGTTGTATTTAGATTATGTTGTTGTGTTTTCATCAACAGTGGAGCAGCACCTGCAGCGTTTAGAGCAAGTTCTGTCACGGCTTGAAACCCAAGGTCTAAAGATGAAGCTCTCAAAATGCCAGTTTTTTCAAAAACGTGTAAAATATTTGGGTCATGTGGTGTCTGCAGAGGGGGTCTCCACTGATCCAGAGAAAGTGGCTGCAGTGCGCAATTGGGAAAGGTCCACTAATCTAGCTGAGCTGCGGTCATTTTTAGGGTTTGCTAGCTATTACAGGAGATTTATAGGTGGGTTTTCTAACATGGCCACCCCTTTAAATCGTCTTGTGGCTAGACTTCTTCCTCCGGGGAAAAAAGGCAAAACACCTCTGACTGATTTCTGGGATCCAGAGTGTGAACAGAGCTTTCAGAAGCTCAAAACTGCATTAATAACCACACCCGTTCTTGCCTATGCAGACTTCCAGAAGCCGTTTGTGTTGGAAGTGGATGCAAGCCATGGGGGGTTAGGAGCAGTTCTCTCCCAAGAGTATGAGGGTAAGTTCCGTCCGATAGCATTTGCAAGCCGTAGTTTAAAGCCCACTGAGCGGAACATGAACAACTATAGCGCAATGAAGTTAGAGTTGGTCGCCCTTAAGTGGGCTGTAACTGAAAAATTCAGAGAGTACCTACTGGGCTATAAGTGTACAGTATTTACGGATAAAAACCTGTTAAGTCATTTGGCCACAGCAAAGCATGGTGCTACAGAGCAAAGGTGGGTCTCTGATTTGGCAGTGTTTGACTTGACGTTAAGATATCGTCCAGGCTCTCAAAATACTAATGCAGATGCGTTGTCCCGCCAACATGTCTCTGACGGGGAGGCTGAGGTAGGTGTAGGGGTTATGGGAGTGCAGGAGGAGATTAGCGTGTTGTCCGGGTTGTCAAGTTCAGACTTGTGTGTAATTCAACATCAGGATCCGCAAATTGGCCCATTTCTGAAGTATTGGGAGAGGGGTAGGATGCCTGATAAGAAAGAAAGAAACGAGCTGGATAAAGGCAGCAGAGTTGGTACGGCAGTGGGGGCGTTTCAGGGAGCGAGAGTCTGTTCTCTATTGCTGTATTTACCCCCCAGATGGACAAGCTGAGCTGGCGCAATTGGTGCTACCTCAATGTTTGCATTATAACATCTTCCGCTCTCTACATGATGACCAGGGCCATCAAGGGGTTGACCGGACCTTGCAGTTGATCCGTGCACGTTATTATTGGCCTAATATGTGCACGGATGTGGAGAAGTGGTGTAAAACCTGTGAAAGATGTGTATTGTCAAAGGCTGTTCAGCCAAAAGTTAAAACTTATATGGGAACAGTGAAGGCGTTTCGGCCTCATGAAATTTTGGCAATAGATTTCACAGTTTTGGAGCCTTCTACAGATGGTAGGGAGAACGTCCTTGTAATGACAGATGTTTTCTCTAAGTATACACAGAATGTCCAAACAAAAGATCAGCGGGCTAGCACAGTGGCGGAAGCATTAGTAAAGAATTGGTTCCAGCTTTTTGGTGTCCCCAGTCGCATACATTCAGACCAGGGCCGGAATTTTGAGAGTAATTTGGTCCATCAGCTTTGTAAATTGTATAATGTCGAGAAGAGCTGCACTACCCCATATCACCCCCAAGGGAATGGTCAGTGTGAGCGCTTTAATCGCACTTTACATGACTTGTTGCGTACTCTTAACCCTGAGCAGAAACGTAAGTGGCCTCGTCATCTGCCTCAGGTCACATTTGCATACAATACCACCGTCCATCAAACCACTGGCAGAACTCCATATTTTTTAATGTTTGGCAGGGAGCCGCAGTTGCCAGTAGATTTTCTGGTTGGGAGTGATAAGGAAAGTAATCTTTCCTTCTGGTGTATACAAGGAATCATTCAGTCAGGGGTCGTAACAAGATTCAGGATTTTTGGGACCCTACACCTTATCGGGTAGTCCGACCACCCCTCGAGCGGGGAGTGGTGTATTCTATAGCACCTGCTGGTCAGGAAGGGCCCCTTCGTCAGGTTCCCAGGGTAGAAATGAGGAGCGTCCCTGAGAGTAGAGGGATGGAGGGGGAGTCTCAAGATGGAGTTCAAGAAAATAATTTTATGGGAACAGACGTAAATGATGATATTGTGACTATGTCTGGACCAAAATCATTTTCAGGAAGTCATGAGGAGGGGGTTCCCAAAAATGATGGGTCTAGTGTTGCACCCTCTCCAGGCCAGGAAACCACAGAGGGGGCTGGCACAACCTTGGGTTTTGAGCCTCGAAGGTCCGCAAGGAAAACAGCAGGACAGCATTCAAACCCATATAAACTGCCCCAATCTGTGTTGACGAGATAAGAATTATTGGGTGTTTTATACATCGTCGGGTCGACGATGCATGTTGATGGGGAGGAATGTAGCAGGTGGCACCGAGAGGTGTCGCTCTGGCCTCCGGGCCGTCTCCTATAAAAGGGGAAGCGGCTGTGTACTTGGCGTGCAAGTTTCCTGTAGGGTGGCCAAGGTGTGCTGGACCCACAGTTAGCTTTGGGTGTTGTTGAATCTGCTGATCCGGGTCGGGATCAGAGACGTTCCCTGTGAGTGAATGACTGGGTGTGGGAATTCGACGTTGCAGTTTTTGTATTTTTTTCTTTTACAGTTTTTATGCACCGCTACCTGCTGTCCTTTTTTAGACATTTGATTTATTTTTAGTTAGTCCGCTCCTGCTCCAAGTGGTTTTCTTTACTGTGTGACGGTTGTAAGCGGACTAACTACTTAAACTTTTATTTGTTTGTTTTGTATGTTCATTTCCTGTTTAGTCACTCCCCTTTTGTTTAGCTTTCATGTCCTCCCGCCGTGCTGAAGGAAGGCCGTATCCGATCTTGTGAGTGAAATCAATTGTGGTGATTGTTTGCAGTGATTTGCCGTGCTGTGATTTGAAGTGTTAATACAGGTGTATTCAAGCGGATGTCCCCAGTCGGGGTTGTTGTGAATAATTCGGATTACGGTTCTGGTTCAGAGCATGACGGGGGAATGACTCAGGAAGCAAAGATTTGGGCCTAACTTGTGTAATAAATACTGTTAAGCTTTATCTGTGGTTTGTTCCTTTTTTCTTTAGTTAGTTTTTGTAACATATAGATAACTGACACTTAGCCTTGCGGGGTTGACCAGACGTCCCGCAGACAGTCCCGCTTACTGGGACGCTGTCCCGCATTGTTAATAATAGGCTCCAGTTTTAAATCTGGAATTTATAAAGCGATTGTGTAGTGAAAGCAGTGAGGGTTGTCATAATCACGCTGCCCGCCCGGCTGTTTTGATTGACATAAATGTCAAATTGTTTAATTTTCCCTCATCCCTAAGTGACACGTCGGCTCAGTTTAATGGCGGAAAAGCCGCGACAAGTAAGTATTTATGAAATTTCAGTCAGCCCCACGAGGATGGAGGCGGGCCCTTAGATACTGCCAGATGATGGAGGCCATGGCCAACTCCCCAGACCCTTATTTCACCAGAGTACAGGGTAAGAAACCTTTTTGTGTTTCTGCTGGCAGCATGTGCTATGTTCCTGTTACATGTCAACACATACCTACACTTCATCCAATTGACCTGTTTGTTGAACCTCTTAGTCCAGAGGAGGGTACCCTTCCAGAGGGGTTGCTGGTTTCTCCTTCGTTAGTAAAGGTAGAAAGGGGAAGGACGTTTGTTCCCGTTACTAATGTAGGCACAATAGATGACTGGTTAACGCCTCGCAGAGTTATCGCTACAGTTCAAACTGCTATTGTTCTGTCAGCAAATCCTCAGATACAGTTTTCTGTTGATTCTCAAAGTTGTATTGCAGTTGTCTCCAGTCATGAAGTTACTGGAGCTCATTTGGATCTGCCTGAATTTGAACATCTGCCGGAAAGTGAGAGACAACAAGTCAGGGATTTGCTGTCTAAGTACCGCAATGTCTTTGCAAAAGATGACATAGATGTGGGTAGTACCAACTTAATAACGCATGAAATCCCATTGATGGATGAAACGCCTGTACGGCAGCCGTATAGACGTATTCCACCTTCCCAGTATGATCTAATACGTTCCCATATTCAGCAGCTCCTACAGAGTGGAATCATCAGAGAAAGTAGTAGTCCGTATGCGTCACCAATTGTGCTGGTACAAAAGAAAGATGGAACTCTACGCATGTGTGTTGATTACAGGCAGTTAAATGCCAAAACTAGGAGGGATGCATTTCCCTTGCCTAGGATTGATGAGTCCCTTGATGCCTTGGGAGGAGCTCAGTGGTTCACAACACTAGATCTAGCTAGTGGGTATAGTCAGGTTGAGATGGCTGAAAAGGACAAGGCAAAAACAGCTTTCTGCACACCCTTTGGGCTGTTTGAGTTTAATCGTATGCCCTTTGGGTTGTGTAATGCACCTAGTACATTTCAGCGTCTAATGGAACGGCTCTTTGGTGATTGTCGCTACCAGTCTGTGTTGTTGTATTTAGATTATGTTGTTGTGTTTTCATCAACAGTGGAGCAGCACCTGCAGCGTTTAGAGCAAGTTCTGTCACGGCTTGAAACCCAAGGTCTAAAGATGAAGCTCTCAAAATGCCAGTTTTTTCAAAAACGTGTAAAATATTTGGGTCATGTGGTGTCTGCAGAGGGGGTCTCCACTGATCCAGAGAAAGTGGCTGCAGTGCGCAATTGGGAAAGGTCCACTAATCTAGCTGAGCTGCGGTCATTTTTAGGGTTTGCTAGCTATTACAGGAGATTTATAGGTGGGTTTTCTAACATGGCCACCCCTTTAAATCGTCTTGTGGCTAGACTTCTTCCTCCGGGGAAAAAAGGCAAAACACCTCTGACTGATTTCTGGGATCCAGAGTGTGAACAGAGCTTTCAGAAGCTCAAAACTGCATTAATAACCACACCCGTTCTTGCCTATGCAGACTTCCAGAAGCCGTTTGTGTTGGAAGTGGATGCAAGCCATGGGGGGTTAGGAGCAGTTCTCTCCCAAGAGTATGAGGGTAAGTTCCGTCCGATAGCATTTGCAAGCCGTAGTTTAAAGCCCACTGAGCGGAACATGAACAACTATAGCGCAATGAAGTTAGAGTTGGTCGCCCTTAAGTGGGCTGTAACTGAAAAATTCAGAGAGTACCTACTGGGCTATAAGTGTACAGTATTTACGGATAAAAACCTGTTAAGTCATTTGGCCACAGCAAAGCATGGTGCTACAGAGCAAAGGTGGGTCTCTGATTTGGCAGTGTTTGACTTGACGTTAAGATATCGTCCAGGCTCTCAAAATACTAATGCAGATGCGTTGTCCCGCCAACATGTCTCTGACGGGGAGGCTGAGGTAGGTGTAGGGGTTATGGGAGTGCAGGAGGAGATTAGCGTGTTGTCCGGGTTGTCAAGTTCAGACTTGTGTGTAATTCAACATCAGGATCCGCAAATTGGCCCATTTCTGAAGTATTGGGAGAGGGGTAGGATGCCTGATAAGAAAGAAAGAAACGAGCTGGATAAAGGCAGCAGAGTTGGTACGGCAGTGGGGGCGTTTCAGGGAGCGAGAGTCTGTTCTCTATTGCTGTATTTACCCCCCAGAT
>OY747713.1:47361912-47509412 GCA_963556495.2 Valencia hispanica | reverse complement strand
AACTGTAGGGACAATTTCTGGGAAACTCCTTAAGCTGCGGTCCCACATGCCCTGTGAATTTAATCGAAAACCAAGGGCACTAGCTGAACTGGATCGGTGGAAAGCCACTGAGTTCCGTTCATTTATGCTTTATTGGGGCCCAATTGTTTTAAAGGACTGTGTTCCAAGTGACATATATGACAACTTTATGTTGTTTTCCGTCACCATGTATTTGCTGCTTTCCCCAGGTATTTCTGAGGAAATGCTATCTTTTGCAGAGAGGTTAATGGTGTCTTTTGTTCAACACTATGGGCAGTTATACGGAACAGATTAAATTGTTTACAATGTACACCAGCACATTCATTTGGCTGAGGAATACAAGCACTTTGGCTCTCTTGATAGTATTTCAGGATTCCCCTTTGAAAACTATCTGGGACAAATTAAGCGACTTGTGCGCAAACCACACCAGCCTCTACAGCAAATAGTTAAAAGGTTATCGGAAATTTCATATATTGAGGCACCACATCCCAAAAATGAACAAATATTACACAAAATCCACACTGATGGTCCTTTACCCCACCAGTTCACATCCTCTCAACAGTACAAGAAGGTTTTCACTAATCATTTCACTTTATCAACAAAGGTTGGAGACAATTGTATTGAAGTGGGAGATTTCTTTGCGTTAGTGGGGAATATTCTGAAGTCAGATAAAGATGTACATATCATGTACAGACGATTCAGAAACGGACAGCCATACTATATGTACCCCTGAGATTCAACTTACATTGGAACACACAAGGTCAGTAGGCTTGAAGAAAACGCAGAGATAGGCAAACTAAGCTGTATCAAGCGAAAATGTATTTTTTTTCCCAGATGGAGATGGTGGCATAACAATACCACTGCTTCATCATGGGATGATGTCTTAGTAGGGGTTCTCAAGGGGGGGGGGGGGGGGGGGGGGGGGGGCGGGTGTTAACTAGCTCCATTTAGTTTAGTTAATTTAGTTCCCTTTTAGTTGTTAAAGGAGATGGAGTAGGGTATTTCTTCTTTTTTCTTTAAAGCTGGATCAGGTGCTGTACTCAGTGGTACAATTCCCTAATGGTGGGACAGCCATCGTTCTGCAGAGCTTGCTGAGAGAGAAGACATTGGCATGGCCACCCAAGAAACGGCGGAAAAGAAAAACAAAGTAAGTGATGTTCACTGGAAGTTACTTCTGTCCCCTCACAATTGAACTAGTTATCTATTATTATTTATCATAATTAATAGTAAGAAGGACACAGCAGCATTATTTTATCTTGACTTTGGCTTGATAAAAAATGGACTGATGTGTTTATTTTTATTCAGGCCAACTTCTCTTTAAATGGATTCTGACTCTGATGAGCCATCTGAAGTCAAGAAAACACGTCTTTCACGCCCGCCTGATGTCAGAGTTCCAGATTCATGGTCACAACTGGCAAGAAGTGGTAAGTCACATGTATTTCTGCTCTGTAACTGACCCTACCTCTTTGTAACATACAGCCCAGGTGGCTCTAAACACCACTGAATTTAATGTATTGTAGAATTAGATCATGCTTTTAGGTTGAGAGTTGTGCAAAAACTGATCATGTTTCACACAACTGTTTTGCCCCTTTTGCAGATATGCTTGCAGGTGCCAGTGCATCAAATGCATCAGCACATGACCAATTTCACCATGGTAAGCTCTCAAATAATGGTATAAGTAAGTATATATACTCTTTTGATCCCGTGAGGGAAACTTAGCCTCTGCATTTATCCAAATCCGTGAATTAGTGAAACACACTCAGCATACAGTGAGGTGAAGCACACACTAATCCCGACGCAGTGAGCTGCCTGCTTGGGAAGCAGTGAGGGGTTAGGTGCCTTGCTCAAGGGCACTTCAGCTGCTTTCTATGGGTCGGTGTTCGAACCGACAACCCTCGGCAGAATTTTATTCACTGACTCTTGAATTTTCTTATTGTGTGTTTCAGAAATGATGGCAGCATCCGGCGGCGGTGCTGGACCGTACCACCAGCTGCAGGCCCCACAGAGAGAGGGTATGATGCAAGCAACACTTTTTGTACAGCCGTGGACACAGAACTCCACAATGAAACTGACATATTAGCATGACATAAAATAACTTAACAATTTTTTGTTCTGACCTCCTTTGGTAGCTTACAACACAATCTGCCCTCTCAAAGTTTTGTTGATGCTTCCAAATATATAAACTAATATCTTTGTTTTTGCAGGTGCCAGTATGTCACCGTATGGGGCCATGCACACCCCATTTCGGGCCCCACAAAGTGACAACTGGCAGCTTTTGAAATGCAAGTGTATTAGAAAATGTTGTGCTGTGTAACCACAGAAGTATTTTGCACATTTTTATCTCATGACAATTTGTTTGATAATTTGTTTTTATCCTTGTTTAAGACCTTTCCATCCAAAAGATGACAGGGATGCTTGCTGAAGTGCTAGTGGCGGTAAAGGAACTTTCAAGAGATGTGCAGTTCATCATGGGGGAACTGGTCGAGGGTAAAACCCCAGCTAGTGGACCAGCAACAACCCAAGAGCCGTTCCCCATCCAGCTGCCCATCACCAACGAGGAGGACTTTAATGAGGCCGAAGCCCTCTTAAAAACAGAGGCAGTCCGACAAAAGATGGTAATTTGTTTGAAAAACTGAGATGCATAATGAGACATTCTGCATATTAGGCAGGGCCTTACCAGGCGCTACTGGGCCTTACCACGTACCCCACCCCCTACCCCATAATCCAACAAAACCAACTTTTTTTGAATGGTCTGACCATGCTGAACATTGATCATGTCACGCTGCCCTAATTACCCTCTTCACATCATTGTCCTCACTTTTGTCTCTCAAATCATTCACACCTGATCCTACTCACCTCCTCCCTTTATTATCCGTCACTTCCCTTCATTCAGTGCCGGATCATTGTTGTGTTGATGTCTCGTGTGCCTACCTTATTGTCCTCCTTCCCGATGTCCTGTCTCTTCGTTCCTGCCATCACCATCATCCACATCACTCCACCGTCATCACCATTAGTAAATATCCTTACACCCAGTGGCGGCTGGCCAATAGAGGGCGCCGCCCCCCCAGTGTTTACCAAGTGTTTTTTATTTTTATTTTTAAATAGTTTTTAACAATAATCACATATTCTAAGTTAATTGTGAGTTTAAATTCGTAACAAAGTATCATATATGAAAAAAAAATATAATTTTCATAGAAAAAGTTCCCGCTGCTGAGCGGCTGGGGCGACAGAAAGATCTCCCCAGCCGCTCAGCAGCCAGCCAATCACTGACAAGAAGTTCACACATGGCAACAGGAATTTATCCAATCAGCGTCGTTGATTCGGCTGCTTGAAGGGTGATAGAGAAATTGCCCCAAGGCTGGTGTGAGGGCGGGCAAGATATCTGTTGGTGACACTGGCAGTGTGATTTCTTTATGTTTAGAATAAGAATGCCTCAAGTTGTTAATATTGGCATTAAAATAATCTGTATTTCACATAGTACTGGTATCCAGCCGTTTATGTTCAACTGTTTTGGGATGATTATTGAAAATGACTTGATAAGCTATATGCACAGCTCCACTACTTCCTGAACTAAGTACAGCCCTTTTATTTCCTGTCTGTATTGGACAAACTGATCAATCCAGGTGTTTCTGACCTCAGTAGTCACAACAACAATGCTCAGACACACCTGGATTAATCAGTTTGTCCAATGATGTAAGACAGGAAATAAAAGAGCTGTACTTAGTTCAGGAAATAGTGGAGTTGTGCACAAAGCTCAGAAAGCACAAGTGTGATTTAAAAAAAGAAAAAAAAAGCACAGCCCCACCAAGAATATTTTTCACCAGCCGCCACTGCTTACACCTTTCCTCGGCTTCTGTGTTTTGGTCCATGCATCGCACACACATTCCTGACAGATCAGAATGTTAAGTAAGGAATAATGTATGGAACGCTGGTCATTATCGGGATTAGCCTTGTGAATCAAATAGAAAGGCTTACATTTTGGTCTCTATTAATTAGGGAAAGCCAATATACCACTCAAACCTTACATTTTCTGAAAGCTTATGTCCTCTAGATGTTATCAAACATGCAAAGACAGACCTTCCCCTAGCTCATGGAGGGTCATGTTCCTATAACGCATTTCCCAACATTTTAATATTTCACTGTTAAATTTTTTTATCCATATTCCGCATGGTTGGACCTTTAACACCATTGTTCCAATTGAGTTACATCAACAGGCAAACTGTCGTACTTAAATCTATTTTTCGTCTCATCTCAATAGATTGGCCGCTTTGCCATGGTGGGAGGCACCAGCTCTACATGTATGATCAGGAGGATGCTGGCTGCAGCCCTGACAAACGGACTGGCCTGCAAATTTAGTTGGGCAGGCAAATCTCACAAACAGAGCGAGGCCAAGCTGCCATTTAAAGACACTTGCCTGCAAGACTGCATGTTTGGTGAGTTTAACCTAAAGGTTGTATCAGCGATTTCTGCCCCAAAAAGGCCCAAACATAAATGATCACATTCATCTAATCTTTCCTAACGATCCACTAGCTGCCTGCCCCATAATTAGGCCGTCAAGAAACTGTGTCTCTGTAGGCAGCCTAGACTCCGAGAGCTGTATACAAAAAAAATTTTGGGCCAGAAATTGCTGATACAACTTTTAATATTCCTTGTGCTGTTTTAACACAGTAACATTGATGTGCATTTAAGGCCAAATAAAAGTATTTTTGGTCTCTACACATTGTAAGTGTAACTGGACTGTTGACATTTCAACTGCAATAGCACTATTGCACTTTGGGTTATTATTTATACACTGCCCGGCCAAAAACAAAGTCGCTCACACAGCAGGCCTTCAGTGACATCACCAAGAATTGGCTTCGTTATGCCCCTTGGGGTGCAGGAGGCACAAAGAAAAATTAGATGTAAGTGAATTTGATATTGCTAATATTCCTAAATGACTGTTGCATAAGTTGCTCTGCAAAATGTTTCATCGTGAGTGCTGACATGTCTCTTCTTCTCTCCCACAGTGTCCTCTTCATATGGGCTATGGCCCTGGATGGCTACACACATACACAGCATCACCTCCTTGTTCTTTAATAAATGGTATTATCCATAAAACTAAAAGAATCCAAAATGTGTCTGTTGTTATTATACAGTTGGTCCTATTGTTGAGGGCATAGTCTTATTGCTAAATAGTGTATTTCATTGGAGGTTGATGTTGATTGTTCAGCAAACTACAATGTCCATCACTCATTTTAATACATACATTTTATATATATATATATATATATATATATATATATATATATATATATACTGTATTATACTCATTAATTCAAATAAATGAATATTATACCTTTTAGATAATGGTTGAACCAATATTGATTCAGTAACATTATTTCAACATAAAATCAACTGAAATTTAAGTATAGATTCTCATTTAGATTATGGTTGATTCAACATTGATAAAGTTACATTATTTCAACATAAAATCAACTGAAATTTAAGTGTAGATTCTCATTTAGATGATGGTTGATTCAACATTGTTTCAATATCGATATGGTTGAAAATCCAACGTTGATTCAACATAAAGTAGAGGGGACACTTTCAACATCGGATCAATGTTAGGCTTCAACGTTGTTTCAACATTTCTGCCAAACCATATTTCTATGTTGATTCAACTGAATTTTGCTATCTGGGTAAGCAGTTCCCTTTATATAAAACTGGTATATTGAAAATTTCCGAAACATTCCTGTCTCATAACTAGCCTGAAGTGCCACAATTAAGAAGTATTAATAGGAAAATAGAGAATTAAGACTAAATCAAATCGAATCAAACTTTATTTATAAAGCGCTTTTCATACAAGAAGTTGCATCACAAAGTGCTTTACAGATTAAAATGACCCCACATAAAACCACCTTCCCTTCCCTCCCCCACAGATTTAAAAGCATGGTCACAGTTATACCCCCCTCCCCCCAACCCATCTCCAATGCACACACACAGTTAAAAGAAAAAGTAAAACAGGACATTGGGCCGAGTGTAGATGAACATTGCAAGGAAACGCCATCAGAGGAGCCATCTGCCCCGGCAGCGGTAGATTAACAGCAGCAGCCGAGGCACCAACACAGGGCACCCAGTGGAGGCAAGGCCAAGACCCCCACCTCCACCCAAGCTCCACCTGGAGAGGACCCAGGGAGCAACAGCCGACCGCCGCTACCGGGACAGAGGGCTCCCACAGAGGAAACACTGGAATGGGGATTAAGATAAATTAAAGTATAAAAATAAACAGTAAATTAATGTGCTAAGAATAAATAGTAAAACTGATAAAAAAAATATCATATAAAACATGCAGAGCAATTAAACAAACAGTAATAAATAATAATCAGTTAAAAGCTAGGACTAAAAAGGTGAGTCTTGAAGAAGACTCTGCTCTTAAAACATGAACGTTCTCTGCAGCCCTGAGGTCCTCAGGCACCCTGTTCCAGAGGTGAGGGCCATAAAACTGGAAAGACGCCTCGCCATGCGTGTGTGTCCTGACTTTTGGGGTGACAAGGAGACGGCTGCCAGAGGAGTGTAGAGACCGTGGACGTTTATATGGTAAAAGCAGTTCAGAGAGATAAGAAGGCCCAAGACCATTAAGACACTTAAAAACCATTAAAATAACCTTAAAGTCGATCCTGAAATGTACGGGGAGCCAATGCAGTGATTTTAAGACTGGTGTAATGTGCTCCCGCCTCCGGGTCTTCGTCAGGACACGTGCTGCTGAATTTTGTAGTAGTTGTAAACCTGATATACTCTTTTTGGGAAGACCAGAAAGCAGGGCATTACAGTAATCAATTCTACTGGAGATAAAAGCATGCATCAGTGTCTCAGTATTGGCCTGAGAGAGAATGGGGCGGACTCTGGCGATGTTCTTTGGTTGATAAAAACCTAATTTAGTAATATTTTTTATGTGAGGAATAAAAGTCAGCTCAGAGTCAAAAATTACGCCCAGGTTCTTCACTTGTAAAGAGGGATTAAAAGACAGTGATTGTAGTTTTGGTAAAAGTTTCTCTCTCTGAGCCTCAGGACCGATGACTAAAACTTCAGTTTTGTCCTGGTTGAGCTGGAGAAAGTTTTCTGCCATCCAGGATTTAATGTCTAATATGCAGTTAAAAAGTGGGAGCATATACAGGTTAAAAAGCACTGGGCCTGAAATCGAACCCTGGGGCACACCTCATGTAATCCTATGGACCCTAGAGGAGCAGGTATCTAAACTTACCATAAAAGTCCTGTCTGTGAGATAGGATGTGACCCATTTGTGAACAGCACCAGAGAGGCCGATCTGTTTTAAACGGGTTAAAAGAATAGTGTGGTTTACTGTATCGAAGACAGCGCTTAGATCCAGTAGAACCAACGCTGTCACCCTCTGTGCATCATAGTTTAATCTAAAATCATTTAAAATCTTTAGAAGGGCCGTCTCTGTGCTGTGGTTCACCCTAAAACCAGACTGAAATTTCTCCAGGACATTGTGCTCATTAATAAAATCAGTAAGTTGAATTAAAACAATTTTTTCAAAAAATTTGCTTAAAAAAGGTAAGTTAGATACCGGTCTAAAATTGTTAAACTCATTAGAATCTAAATTGCTCTTCTTCAATAGGGGCCTCACTACCGCCCCTTTAAAGGCGGCAGGAAAGACCCCCGTCTGAAGGGAGCAATTCATCATGGTTAAAATCTCATCTCTAAAAGATCCTTAAAATTGCTTAAAAAAAGGAAGTGGGAATCGGGTCCAAAACACATGTGGTGGGCCTCACTGAGGAGAAAACTTTATCAAGAGTCCCAGCTTCTACCAGGACAAAACTGTCCAGCGTTTCCTCTGGTAAAGACACACACTCAGATTTGTCTAAAACCATGTTACTCTGAGAAGATAAAATCTTACATCTGATGGTGTCTACCTTCCCTCTGAAGTGGTCTGCAAACTCTTCACAAAGAGTGTTTAAGGGGGTTTTAGGAAATGCAGTAGTAGCTCTGTTAAAAAGTTTATCAATGTTGGAAAAAAGGATTTTGGAATAATTTTTATGTTCCGAGATGATTTTGGAGAAGTATGAATTTCTTGAATTTCTTACTGCATTGTTGTATAATTTGAGAAGATCTGTGTATATTTGATGGTTTATTGTGGTTTTACTTTTCCTCCATTTTCTCTCTGCCGCCCTAGAATTTTTCTTCATTTTTCCAAGTATTTCATTTTTCCACGGCGTTGCAGCTTTAGATTTTAAACTTTTAACTTGTAGTGGAGCAAGCCGGTCAAGAGTGGACTGAAGCCTTCTGTTAAAATCCTTGACAATAAAATCACAGGGGGCAGGTAAAACAATAAGAGGATTGTTTTTAAAAATTTCCAGAAAACCTGCAGCCACTTCAGGGGTTAGATGGCGCTTCCTGACAGTTCTCACAGAGGTCTCCTGCTGAATAAAACTGGTGATGTTAAAAAACACACAGTAGTGGTCAGAGACAGCCAAGTCAACAACAGAGGACACACGGGTGGACAGGCCATGCGTGATGACCAAGTCCAGCGTGTGTCCTTTGTTGTGAGTCAGCTGGATGACATGTTGGCTAAAATCCATATAAGTCAGGATGTTTTTTTGTGACACATAAAATCTGAGGAGTGCTAAAAACATTTGCATTATATTCAAAAGTAAAATAGTTATCAAATAAAACAGGTTTGGCGGAAAGTGGTGATGAACTTATAAAAGCAGTTCCGCTTCCCCTTTTGCTACTCCTCGTAGAATAAGTGAAGTTAAAGTTAGGTGGGGAGGCCTCTGTAAGAACAACAGGGGCATCTGCACTCAGCCAAGTTTCTGTTAAAAATAAACAATGAAGATTATGGTCTAAAATCAGATAATTTATTATAAAAGTTTTGTTCGGCAGAGAGCGAACATTAAAAAGTGCCATATTAATAGTGATTGGAGATGGAGGGACTGTATGATTTACTGAAAGTGGGGCTTTTGGCAACTTTTTGAGATTATTTGGATTGCATTTGTTCGGTTTATGATTTTTAGTCCGCTCTCTGCTGATAATAACAGGTATGAATGAGGTAGAACAAGGTCCAGGTCCAGTATGTGAGTTACTGTTAAAATCAGGGGTGAGTTCATAGGAGCAGGGACCATTTGCACATCAGGATGTGGCGGAGGAATCAGAGTGGCCAGGGGCAGCTGTGGCCAGTGTAGTTGACAAGGGGGGGCGTGGAAATGCCAGGCTCAATGTCAGTGTACGAGTGCCTTGTCTATTTAGATGGAGCCCATCTGGTCCAAACAGGTGCTTCCTGCCCCAAAAAATGTTAAAATTGTCTATAAAACCAATATTGTGAACGGCGGTGATGGAGGAGAGCCAAGTATTAAGGGATAAAAGTCTGCTAAAACTGCCAATTCCTCTGCCGACAGTGGGAGTGGGGCCAGAAATAAAAACAGAGACGTGTGTTTTCTAGAAGATTAAAAAGGTGAATAAAATCACGCTTCAGGAGCTCAGACTGCTGTTTATAAATGTCATTGGTGCCAGCATGAATCAAAACTTTACTCACAGATTTGTGATGATCAATGAGCTGCAGGATCTTTTCGGTAATGTCCGTGACAGTGGCTCCAGGGAAACACAGTGTAAGGGCTCCTCTCATCCTCACGTTTCTGATGATAGAGTCCCCGATGATGAGTGTGGTGGGCGGCGGGTCTGCAGGCGGATGTTTGCGCTGGGCAGAGGATCATTCACCATCCAGGACTTGCTTTATGCCAGGTGGAGAAGCTTCCCCAGGACTGCAGTGATGTTTAATCGGCGCCGAGGGCTCGTTCCGTAGGTTCGGGGTAAAGTGGAGCACTCCTCGGCGAGTTCTGGCTGCAGCCTGGGGTTTGGCACGACGTGGGGGGCTGCGGGAGTCCGGCTGTTGCTCCTGCTGCTGGGAGGGATTAGGCGGCGCTCCTACGGAGTTACGGCGACCAGGGGCTGTCAGAGGAGGGAAATCCGCATCCAGGGCGCTGAAACGGTTTGATAGAGGCAGGCAGGTTGGAGGAGAGCGGTGGCGGCTGCTCCAAGCACCTGCACCGCGGCCTGGCCCAACCGTTAACCGGGCACCCTGGAGCACCGGAGTGGAGCTGATAGGGGCTTTTGGTTTAGCCCCCTGCTGGAACCAGCGGTCCTCCTCTGCTGCAGATGTTACATAGGCGTTTGGCACCCCAAGTCCGCCTGGAGGCCCAGCGTTGGATCCTCCCCCAACAGCTTCACCGGGCTGGCAGGGAATGGCGGCGAAAATCAGGCCGAAGACGATGTCCACGTCGCGCTCATGGTCCTGGATTTGGTGGAGTGTTGAGATCCTCTGCTCCAGCTCCAGAACTCTCTGGCTAAGTTTTGCGCAGCCATCACACCCAGGACTGCAGGTGAGTGGAGGCGTGGTGGGGGAGAAGTAATCCACGCTTCCCACCGATTAAAACGATCTGGTAAAAAATGTCCTGGTTATTTATAAGTCAGTGGTGTTTAAAAATCCGTTAAAACCAGTCTTTAAAAGGGTTTAAAACCAGTTTAAAACCGTGCTTGATAGGGAGCCGGTCTTGGCGGGCTGACAGACGCTGACGACCTTTGCTTTCCTCTGGAGGTGATCGTTCCGACGTTAAGTCCGACGGGACTTAACGTACAGCAGTTGGACCGCAGATCGGAACACAGATCAGACCCGAGAATTGAGGACTCTCAAACCTGATCCTGTGACAGAAAACGTCGCTGCGGAGTCTGGGACTCTAGGTTAATGAAGCAAAAGGGTTAGGGAAAGTGTAGAATTTAGTAAATGTTAACATTATATGATTAAATAAGGGTGAAAAATACAGGACTGCAGTATGTGAATGTTGTGAGAAATAAGTTTGAGAATAGTGTATGGGAAACATTGCAGCCGGTCCAAGCACTAGGTCTGGACCAGCACTCGCTGCAATATTAAAGGTCCCCATAGTAGAGGTTGAAGATGGGGAATCTAAAATCCATCCATACCTGTGATTAGAAACACCCAGTAGAATCCCGCTTGAAAAAATAGTATTCAAGTAGAAGCTTGGATTTTAGGGGCTGGATGAACGCCACTAGGCATTTTCCCTAGAAACAACCTGTTTTTTTTTATAAAAGGTGAATGTGATATATTGTTATAATATCAGAAGAAAAAAGTAAGTCCAGGTCTGCAGGACCTGGCAAAAGGTGGTTGACCTTAGATGAACAAGTACAGAAATAACTCCAGGTTATATTTAACATGGTGTCTTGCCCACGGCCAAAATTAAATGGATTAAAAGTTAAGCCAACAAAAGCAAATTTTGGAAATCTCATAAAAATAAATACAACTTTGACTGAACAGAAAAATAAATCTATTAAATGTGGTTTATTAAAAATAAGATCTCTCTCCTCAAAGACTTTGTTAGTAAATGACTTGATTTGTGATAATCACATTGATTTCCTTTGTCTCACAGAAACCTGGTTGCAGCAGGAGGATTATGTCAGTATAAATGAGTCAACTCCTTCCAGTCATTTAAATTTTCACATTCCTAGAAATACTGGGCGAGGGGGAGGAGTTGCAACCATTTTCCATTCTGATTTACTAATTAGTCCCAAACCAATTGATAGCTACAGTTCTTTTGAACATCTGACCTTTAATTTTCCTCATCCAAGTTGCAAAACATTAAGACCATTTTTGTTTGTGGTTTTGTATCGTCCACCAGGCCCTTACTCTCAATTCTTGGATCAGATCTCACATTTATCTGATTTAGTATTAAATACTGATAGGGTTATTATAGTGGGGGACTTTAATATTCATGTGGATACTGAAAGTGATAGCCTAAATGCAGCCTTTAATGCTATTTTAGACTCAATTGGCTTTACTCAAAAAGTACAGGGATCGAGCCACTCGGGTAAACACACTTTGGACCTTGTACTGACATACGGTATTGAGTGTGAGGAAATAACAGTCCACCCACATAACCCGGTCCTGTCTGACCACTTCTTGATAACTTTTGAATTTACTTTAACTGACCATCTTAAATCTGAAAGAAAATGTCATTATAGTAGAGCTTTATCAGACAATGCTGTAACAATTTTTAAAGAATCTGTTCCATTCTTACTTTCCTCAGTGTCTCAGAGTAACACAGTGGATGGCAGCAATTCCATCTCTAACCCTTCAGAAATTGATGATCTGGTTCACAGCGTTACGTCCTCATTGCGTTTGGCATTAGATAGTGTAGCCCCCTTAAAAAAGAAAGTGGTTAGCCATAGGAGGCTGACTCCTTGGTTTAACGCAAAGTTGCATACTTTAAAGCAGAATACTAGGAAGTTGGAGAGAAAATGGCGCTCTACACACCTAGAGGATTCCTATTTAACCTGGAATAACAGTCTACTGCTGTATAAAAAGACCCTTCGACAAGCTAGAACGGCATATTTTTCATCATTAATAGAGGCGAATAAAAACAATCCTAGGTTTCTTTTTAGTACAGTTGCCAAACTTACACAGAGTCATAGCTCTGTTGAGCCAACTATTCCCCCAGCTCTTAGCAGTGATGATTTTATGGGATTCAGAATTATCAAAAATATTAGCCTCATCTAAACCTTCAACTTGTATGTTGGACCCAGTTCCAACACAATTATTTAAAGAAGTGTTCCATTTGGTTTACTGGCCCCATTTTGGATATGATGAATCTATCCTTAGTACATGGATACGTACCCCAGGAATTTAAAATAGCTGTAATTAAACCTTTACTCAAGAAACCTTCCCTTGATCAAGATGACTTAGTGAATCACAGACCTATATCTAACCTTCCTTTCTTATCCAAAGTCCTTGAGAAAATTGTTGCTAATCAAGTCTGTGAGCATCTAAACAGTAACGAGCTGTTTGAAGAGTTTCAATCAGGTTTTAGAGCTCATCATAGCACTGAAACAGCACTGGTGAAGGTTACTAATGATATTATCATGGCCTCAGATAATGGACTTGTGTCTGTTCTGGTTTTGTTAGATCTCAGTGCTGCTTTTGACACAGTCGATCATAATATTCTCCCAGAAAGGCTTGAACATGTTGCAGGGATCAAAGGAACAGCACTAGTCTGGTTTAAATCATATTTGTCTCATAGATTCCAGTTTGTTCATCTAAATAATAAATCTTCTTCACTCTCAAAGGTTACTTGTGGAGTTCCACAGGGTTCTGTGCTTGGACCATTTCTGTTCACCATATATATGCTCCCAATTGGTAGAATCATTAGACAGCATGGGATAAATTTCCACAGCTATGCAGATGATACACAACTATATTTATCCATAAATCCTGATGAACCCAGTCAGTTAGGTAGATTACAGGCATGTCTGGAAGACATAAAAACATGGATGACCCTAAACTTTTTGCTTTTAAATTCTGACAAAACAGAAGTTGCTGTCTTTGGACCAGAAGTTCTTAAACAGAAACTGATTAGTCAATCACTTCATCTGGATGGCATTAAATTGGCCCCCAGTAATAACGTAAAGAACCTCGGCGTTATTTTTGACCGAGACTTGACATTTAAATCACATATTAAACAGGTTTCTAGGATTTCTTTCTTTCACCTCCGGAATATTGCTAAAATTAGAAACATCCTGTCCAGGAGTGATGCTGAGAAACTAGTCCATGCATTTGTTACCTCAAGGCTGGACTACTGTAATTCTTTACTATCAGGTAGTCCACAAAATGCCATTAAAAGCCTTCAGTTGATTTTGGATCTTATCTATATAGTTCCTAGGATTTCTAAAAGTAGAATGGGAGAATGGGAGGCAGATCTTTTAGTTATCAGGCTCCTCTCCTGTGGAACCAGCTCCCAGCTTTAGTCCGTGAGGCAGACACTCTGTTTACTTTTAAGACCAGGCTTAAAACTTTCCTTTTTGATAAAGCTTATAGTTAGAGTGGCTAAGGTCATCCTGAGCTATCTCTGTAGTTATGCTGCTATAGGCTTAGAATGCTGGAGGACAGACTGACCAATTTTCTTCACTCTGCTACTTCCTTTTCTACTACGACTCTCCAGTTGTATTACAGTACATTCTGTTATTTCGACTGTTAACTTTGTTTTCTCTCAGCGTTTTTCTCTCCATAGAAGATATACCTGGTCTGGTATCCTGCTTGGCTGCAATGCCCTGTTGGACGGGGGCATCGACTGGGATGATCCTCCCAGTAACTGAACATCCACTGTGTCCTGTTATCAACTTTTTACTTTCAGTAACATAGAAAGTTCTCTTATATCAGATCTTCTGTTCCTTTTGTGTCTCTGCTCTGTCTTCTCAAACCCCCAGACGGTCATGGCAGATGGTCGCTCCTACTGAGCCTAGTTCTGTTGGAGGTTTCTTCCTGTTAAAGGGGAGTTTTTCCTCTCCACCGTCGCTACATGCTTGCTCAGTGTGAGGGATTGCTGAAGGATTGCTGTGGTTGGAAAGTCTGCATCAATGGGGCCCAACCTCATGCCAATGACTGACGCAATCTGCTGGGATTCCTTAAATAGGAAACTTTTTAACTGATTGGAATGTTTGTATAAATGTATTGAAATGACTTCTTGTTAAGTGCCTTAAGATGACATCTGTTGTGAATTGGCGCTATATAAATAAACTGAATTGAATTGAATTGAATTGGCAGGCTCTAAGAGTGAGGGAGAAAAAGCTCAGAAAAAAGCAGGGTAATCATTTAAAAAGGTGTGGTAAAGGAATGGGTATGTAGAAAGTGATAGATATTGTTTAGGTCAGATGTGTTTTCAAGAGGAAAAGCATTTTAAAGGAGAGGCAGATAAAGCAAGTAGATTGATGGGGAGAAAAGGTAAGTTAACTACAAAAGCAGCTAAGTGGTATTTCCGTGGGGTTTGTGGACAAGGCATCGATCATCTTTGCAAAGAGGACATGCTGTCTTCAACTGCTCCTCCACCATCATATCAAGGTATTTATCCAGTAATAAAGCAAGAGCACAGTGATGGAGAAGCACTAGAGGTAGAGTGGGAATTTCCACCCTCAAAGATGGTTCAAACACGCTCTGGTAGGAACACCACACCCAAGCCTCAGCCAGCAAAGGACCATGAGGTTCCCTTTGGGAATCGAGAGCAGAGAAAAAGAGAGGGACAGCAACCAATTTCAGGAGAAACAGCACTGTCATGTGACAGGGCACCAAAGAAAGATGATGAGGGAGAAAAAGAGAGGAAGAGCCTAACTGGAACATTAAATCTAGCCCTTCACGTTAAAGGAGGGGAATTGCGCTACACAAAAGAAGAATTAGATGTATGGAGACAAATAGTACAACACCACGATGAGGGAACTCCGAAAGACTTAAAGGGGGCTACATAACACCATTAATTAATACTCATGAAGGTGAGAGATTATACAAACCTCTTAAATTAGCAGATGTGCAGTGAATAGCCCAGTCTCTCCCATACTTATCTGTAGGAGGATATGCGAGATTTAGATGCGAAAGCAGATATAGTGTGTAGGGGGGATGGTGCACTGTCTATCCAATATTCGCGTGATATTTATACATGGATGCGTAGTCAATGGCCAGGAACACATGCTTCCAAAGTCCCCAGGTTTGTGTGGAAACTTGAGGGTCCAGGGTAGATGGTAAGTGCACCTCACCCATTTCTTGCAAAAAGAACAGGATGAGGATTACGACAAAAAGAAGTGTGCATGTATCCCCAGGTGGCCCCAATGGCCCCGCCTCCATTGTATAATCACCAACAGTATAGGGGAGGTTAAAGGGGGGCTCGTGGCGGAAGGGCCAGGGGACAGAGGGGAAGATTCCCTGGTAGAAGGTCAGACGCATGTTTCATTTGTGAACAAATTGGCCTCTGGGCAAGAGATTGTGGGCGGAACCAAGGCCCACCCACACAAGGACCCACACCGTCTCAGCAGGGGCCACAGAATTACACGCCACAACCTCATCTGGCCCCGCCCCAATGGCAGGGACAACCATCTTATTTACAATGCCCACAGAAAAGCCTGAGTGAGAGTGGTACGGGAGACCCTCTACTCACAATGAACATTGCTGGACTTTCATTACCATTTTTCATCGACACAGGTGCCACCTATAGCACTGTGGACAAGCCATCTCCACACACTGAACTTTCTGGAGAAAAGGTTTCTGTTGTTGGATTTTCTGGGGCTCAGATGTCTCTCCCTGTGACTAAACCCTTACCTGTGGAATTGGGAAATCAGCGGGTGGTATATCTCTTTGTGGTATCATCAGTTACACCTGCAAACTTGATGGGCAGGGATCTGCTCATTAAACTTGGAGCTACAATCCTGTGTGATCCTGACGGATTGATTGTTACCCTTCCCAGTGGACATTCTTGTTTTCTGTTCTGGATCTGATGGACAGTTCCTTCTTCAGGATGACACTCCACAGGTGGCAGATATCTTTTGGGCCAAGTTGACCCCTCCCTATGGACCACAGTCTGCTGCATCTTTTCTGCCTGACTGGAAACCATGGTTTCTGAACTTGAATCCTTATGTTTCCCCGCCAGATCCCCTGCATGTCACCCTCCTGTATGAGAGGGGTGATCCTACAATTTATCAGGAACAGTTTGAGAAAAAATTATAAGGTAAAGATTGGACAGTAACTGCTGGTCCTTGCTATGTGGGACCAGAGGGAGTAGCCTTAGAAGCCAAATTAACTCCTCCACAAGCTCAATTTTACATGATGGGTTCAGAAGCAGTGTATTTTATAGTGTATTTTATTATATTTCTCTTCTGTTACATAAAAAACATCAGGCTAAAGATTTAGGCCCCATGGTGAAAAGAGGGACAGAAACCACTGACTGGGTGTTAACTCAAATACCAAGCGTATAGTTTTCCTCCTCGACTGGTATATACAAAATTCAGACCACGACATGGGCTAGTTCTATGTTAGAACATTTACACCTGACCCATTTCCATGGCAGAGAAAAAACAGATCACCCAGCAGCTGTTAAAGCGCTACAACTACTCCAGAGGCAGAGGAAGGGATTGCAGAGACCATTTTGGGTCTCAAGGTGGGAGGAGTGTTAGAACCCTCCAACTCAATGTGGAATACTCCTATTCTTCCCGTTGAGAAACAGGGAACCAGGAAATATCGAATGGCACATGATTTGCGCGCTATCAACCAGGAATTATTAACAAAGCTAATTTCAAATCCTAACCCTTATACTGCATTAATGTGTGTGAGTGCATTAACACCAGATTTACAGTGGCTCACCTGCATTGATCTGGCTAATGCCTTTTTTAGCTTACCATTAGCACCAGAGGTTAGAGATATTTTTTTCATTTACCTTCCGCGGGGAATAACTTAGATACATTCCCTTACCTCAAGGTTTTGCTCTATCACCAGAGTTATTCAACCAAGTTTTAAAAGAATCTTTACAAAAATTAACATTACCTCATGGACATGTGCTAATTCAGTATGCAGATTACGTGCTTTTAGCAGCACCAACTGCTGAAGTGTGCACCACAGCAACAATGAAGATTCTCTGCTTGTTAGCCCAAAAAGGTTACAAGGTTTCCAGGGATAAATTACAGCTAGTAAGAAAAGAAGTACACTTTTTGGGAAGAAGAGTTACTACACAAGGATCAGGTCTAACAGCAGCTCACAGATCTGCAATCCTACAACATCCAAAACCGTAAAAGGTTAAAAAAAATGCTGTCCTTTTTAGGACTAACCAACTTTAGCCGTCACTACATACCCAGCTACACTAATCTGACCACTCCATTGCGTGCGTTGATAAATTAACATGTTATGAAACAATTAAATGCTCCTCTTAACTGGATGGTGGCAGCAGAAGAAGTGTTTGTTTTCAAACAGGAACTGGCAGCAACAGCAGACTTGGCTCTGGCTGATTACAGACTAGAATTTTTTCTAGACTCCTCAGAGACTGATGGAATAATTAATGGTGTCCTTTTTCAAAAGGTAGATGGACATAGAAAAATTTTGATGAATCTCAGTGTAAAACTAGATTCAACAGAAAACAGACACCCACCATGCACCTGGCATGCAGCTGGACTAGCCTATCTCATCTCTAAAACTGTACACATTGTTCGCGGGCATCCTCACAGGGTGTTAACTGCACACGGGGTAATGGCATTCGTTAATTCTGAAGCATTTACCATGTCCACACTCAGACCTCAACACATCAGCAAAATCTTGGAAGCACCTAATTTAACATTTGTTCATGAGGGCATCAACATGGCAGATCAAATGAGGGGAGGTGTATCACATGACTGCATTGAGAAAACGGTTAAAGATAGCAAAATCAGGATAGACTTATAATCTCAAACTCTTCCAGATAGTATATCTTTGTTTACTGATGGCTGCTGTTTCAGGAGAGCTACAGGCAGGGTATGCAGTAGTGCAGAAAACTACTGATGGGATTCAGGTAAGAAAACAGGGGAAGCTGGAAGGGAAACAGTCAGCACAGAAAGCAGAAATCAGGGCTCTGATTGAAGCATGTAAGTGGGGAGAAGGAAAAAGAATAACAATACACACTGATCCATGTATGGCTGGTCGGTTTATGTTGAACTCCCCCAATGGAAAAGGAGTGGGTTTCTTACCACTCAGGGACAACCAATACAACATCAGCAAGAAATGATTCCCCAAACACTGTCATGCTCTTGAACTTGAAAAAAAAGAAAGAAATGATTGAGCTTCTTCATGCTGAGCAGCTTCCCTCTGCACTAGCTGTTAAAAAATGCAAGGGGCACAGTAAACAAAATACAGTTGAAACTGCCGGAAATGAGGCCACTGATAAAGCTGCCAAAGCTGCTGCTGGGTATCAGCAGGTTCATGATTGGATGATGACATCTTTACATTTTATCTTATTTTCTATCTTATCATTTATATTATATTTTAGCTTAGCTTGATTTTATCTACGTACCTTTTAAATATTTTGTCATTTGCATTTTTTAAATAACTGCTGCTGCATCACTATTTTAGGTAAAAAAAAAAAGAAAAAAAAGTTAGCATCATGATGTGGGAATAAGCAAGCTGAGAAAAGGTCACATTTTCCTAGGGGCTTGGTATGACCCCCAGTACAGTGTATTACCAGTTTTGCTAAAATAATAAGAAGGACCGCTGCCTTTAAGTGTATTTAATTTTAATGCTCATATTTTTTATCATTTACAGTCTATTTTTTAAAACAAATATTAAAGCTTAAGGTTTTGTGCAAATTATTCAGATTGAAAATGTTTAGCTACAGGAGGTTGCAAAGAAATCCCCAGCTTATCCTATTTGGGGTAATTGGACGGTTTTGAGCTGCGCGGTTTTTGTACTATTATTAATATTGAATGTTATATTGCTTCTGAATTGCGACTGGCCCTACAGACATGCAGTTTACTGTCAAAACACAGACAACACTGCCTCCTCCTGGCCGGCCGGCCGGGGCGCCTGAGGGGATGGGGAGGATCTGGCTGGAATAGTGTGATCCTTCCACGCGCTACGTCCAGCTGGGGAAACCCCACCCCATCAGTTGAAAAGAAAGGCCTGCTCACTGCCCAAGCATGAAGGAGGCTTGGGTTTCAGGGCGGGGCCCTCCCGGGGCTGGCAGAGGGAGAGCGGAACCCCAGAACTGGAACTAGGTAGGAGCACTGGGGGATAAATAATGGGAAAAAACCGTGGGATAAAAAAATCTTAAAAAATAAAAAATAAAAAACACCGACAACCGTCTGCATCCTAACAGCTCGATAAATTCAGAAAACCACTAAGATACCCTGATAATACAACGTGGCAAAAGATGGGTATCAGACCCTCATTTAGGCAATAAAAATGAAGACCCTCTGCATGGATACCATTTTAATCAGTGGTATAACTATGTGGACGTTCTTGTAAGATCGAAGAATTATTCTAATTGCTATGTGTGTTCTATCATGCCAAAGAGCTCCTCTCAACCCGTATTGGATCCATTCGCATTGTCATTTAGGAGTTCTTTTTGTGTATTCCAGACTGATGTAGAGCACTATGGCCGTCATCAGATTAACTGTACCTTAGTGTCCCATTTGTGTTCTCAAAATTTCACAGCGCATAAACTCCTTACTGCACTTGAACCACTTGCAACGTTCCCACAATCTTTTCTGGGGGTTGCACATTTAAAATCCTCTATGACTTTTCCAGCTTGTTTTCATAGCAACGGGACAAGGAATCTAGGATGATTGTCTCCAATTAGATGCCAAAAATTGTACACCCCTAAAAAGTGTGTCCATAGGAGTTACAGCATAAGTCAAACCTTAGATCAAAATGAGACCTGTCCGTGTAATATTAGTTCTTTGTGCTCTATCAGTACTCCCCCCATAGGAAATTATACGTTTGTAAACTGGGGTAATGCAGCGTGCCTGGACAAAAAGGGCACGAAACCAGTAGATGACATATATTGGCTATGCGGACACAAGGCGTATGTGTACCTGCCTGAAAATTGGGCTGGAGTATGCGCGCCAGTAGGATTAACTGACCACATGTTCATAATTACCACAAAACAGAAAACTGATTCGGATAAAAATCAACGTAGGAATAAACGGTCTCTAAGCAAAATAGAAGTTCAAGAGCATGACAGTGTTTGGGGAAGTGATGTCCAGGATGACCATAACTTATGGACCACAGCTGAGAAAATAATTGGATCACTGATTCCCTCAATAGGGGTTGGAGAAGTCATGAGTGGAAACCCAAGCTTATCGTGTCTCATTATTCATGAATGCCTCAATTAGTGCATGGCAATCCAACAATAAAGAGATGAAAGCCATAAGGCTGATGTTACTTCAAAATAGGATGGTGTTAGATTTCTGGACTGCAGCCCAAGGTGGAGTTTTTTTCTCTCCTTAATGAGACATGCTGCACCTACATCCCGGAAAATTCTGGAGATGGAAACCAGATAGATAATGCTCTCTCTAAAATGCGCACAGTAGGCAAAGCCCAAAATGCAGACTTTGTAAACGCAGATACACCACAATGGATGAACTGGTTGTTTTTTGGAGGATGGATGTCCTTTCCTAGGAATTTTGATGTTAATATTTTTCCTGCTGACATATTGCGTAATACCGTGTTTTAAAATTATGGTAAAGAAAATGATCTAACATACACCACTCAGAGGACAATACATGTTAGTTCCTATAAAATAAATGGAACAGGCGGAATTACAGGAGTAAGAGTAATAGTGGATACCCCTCTAAAATATTAGAGGTGGATTCACCTCTAAAATATTAGAGGTCAAAAGAGGGATTAATGTGGATGGAAACTTTTAAACAACCATTGAATGAATACACAGGCCAAAAGGTGAAGGGTTGTGTGCTAAAATAATTAACTAAATGCAGTAAAGTGTTAGCACAGGATGTGACCCATGGGTCAGAAGGGAACGGTCACTGGACAAAACTGTTAAGAACAGGATATGAGCCAGGGGTTAGAAGAAAATGGGTCACGATTCTCTGAAAAAAAACAGGAAACGTGGTGATTTGATCGTGCAAATGGTCTTGTAAGAGTGTGGGATCAGAGAAGAAATGCTTTCTGCTTAGCAACCAAAAGGAAAATATTAAAAGGGCTTAACCTATTAGGGAAGGACTACAGTCATACTTTGCATATATATGAATATGTATTATTGAGCTGATTGGATCCTGTAAGAGAGGCTGTCTCTCAGAATGCTTTGTAATAACTTTGTGAAGCAATAAAAGGCATCTATGAGGAAGAGTTCTTTGGAGTTGATTTGGTAAGAATCTCTCCCCATGCATGCCCAAACTATACAAATATATATTATATATATAAAAATATATATTGTGTGAATGTGTAATTCTTTTTATACTCTGCGACTGGATAAACAAACTGGGAAAGAGGAGTTAGCAGACAGCAGGCTGGTCAGGGACTGGTAGCATAGCAGCGCGAGGCGCAGACTTTCACTTAAAAATCTCCTCTCGAACAATCACCACAAGGCATCCAAGTTGTACCAGCTCAGGAGGACTCAGTGTTGACGGCAGTGAAATACAGCCCTCACGACCTCAAACATGAGTGGAAGTTGATAGCAGGTACCACCGCGAAATCCCTTCTTGATTTGGCTCAGAATCAGGTTAGTCCAGCATCTGTTTTTATGCTGGAAGGAGACCTCCATTGCACATCACACATTTCTACGGGACTGGACACGGAGTATGAGCAGACATGGTTTAGCTCAGACACAGACACATTAAACATAACCTCCGTGGTTTGGGATACACATTCAGCTGCACTGAATGTCTGCCTCACACCTGAACAGCGAACACTTTACCGATTTCATGAAAATCAAGCATACATTTCTCTCTCTAAACCGGCTGGTGCAAAATGGGAAATGGTGGAAAAACTTGTTCACCGAGCTCAGTCAGTTTCTGATTGGGAACAAATGCAGCGCGACACCTCCATTTTCCACTCAAAATCTGTGCACCTTTTTATCGCCCATTTCAGTGCACAGTGCATGTCACCAGAGTAGTTCATTTAACTGATGACTCTGAGGAGATGCTGTCACACGCATTTCTACATGAAATTACCGCAGCAAAACAGGCAGAAATACCCCTCCCCCTACAGCAGATCTCATCTGACTTGTGGGCAAAAAATTGATATGATGTGGGTTTAATTAAGGGTTGTAATCCTGTCAAAATCACACCAAAATCATCCTTTCGCCCAGCACAACGCCAGTACCCGTTAAAAGCTGAAGCAGTTCGTGGAATAAAACCAGTGTTGGATGCTCTGTTAAAATCTGGGATAATTGTCGAATGCACCGATTCCCCCATTCGCAATCCGATTTTTCCAGTGAAAAAAAATCAGAGAACCAGGTGAAGAATGATGTTTTGTGTTAGATTTAAAACGGATCGACAAATAGATAACTCCGCGAGCCGCCAGCTCCCCGAACCCGTGTACTATTCTGTCACAGGTCCCACAATCAGCTGCTCATTGCTCAGTTGTTGACCTGAGTAATGCGTTCTTCAGTGGGCCAGTAGACCCGGACAGTCAGTTCTGGTTTGCTTTTGGGTATGAAGGGAAAGGTTACACGTTTACCCGTCTTCCACAGGGGTACATCGACTCTCCTACCATCTTTCATGGCACTTAAAGAGAGTTTGGAGGGACAATATGTGGATGACCTTTTGTTGTGTGCACCGTCGGAAAAAACAGTGTGAAACAGACACTATTGCTTTGTTGAAGCATTTGCGTGCATTTGGACATAAAGCTAGTTTGTCAAAACTGCAGTTTGTGAAATCAGAGGTCAATTTTCTTGGTCACGTTGTCTCAAAAAGCTCAAAGTCTTTGTCTACTAAAAGGGTCAAAGCTGTGCAGCAGATTCCTAAACCGATCACCAAAAAACAAATTATGTCTTTTTTAGGCTTAACTTCTTACTGTAGGAATTTCATTCCAAACTATGCAGTATTAGAAAAGCCACTGTCTGAGCTGAACCATGGGAAAAATATGGTGGCCTCTGCCGCCATCCAGTGGTGCCCTGAGGCACTGCAAGCATTTGAGGAACTAAAAAGGGAATTACAGAACCCTCCAGTTCTGGCTTTACCAGACCCACAGAAACCATTTTTTCAGATGGTTGATGAAAAAATGGGTGCATGGTGTCTGTGCTCTTGCAAGTACATTGTGGTTTGAAACGTCCGGTCGCTTACTACTCTGCAAAATTTGATCCAGTTGCAGCTGGGCTCCCGGCTTGTCTGAGATCAGTCGCGGCAGCTGAAACGGCTGTTTTAGCCTCTAGAGACATAGTGTTGTGCTCTCCCCTCACTGTATTTGTCCCACATAATGTTGCAATTATTTTATTGGAACAAAGAACGTCAAAATGCATTGTTCTTCACCAAACTGTTGTTGGATTGTTGAAAGAAGTTGCTGTTGGAGGGTGTTTTGGTACCATTCTTTATTCATGGCTGTGTTTTGTTTTTGGGCAAAATAGTAAGTGAGCTCCCTTGGATGAGAAGCAACCCCACACATGAATGGTCTCAGGATGCTTTAGTGTTGGCATGACACAGGACTGATGGTAGCACTCACCTTTTCTTCTCCGGACAAGCCTTTTTCCAAATGCCCCAAACAATAGGAAAGAGGCTTCATCGGAGAATATGACTTTGCCCCAGTTCTCAGCAGTCCATTCACCATACTTTCTGCAGAAGATCAATCTGTCCCTGATGTTTTTTTTGGAGAGAAGTGGCTTCTTTGCTGTTGGGAGAAATCATTCCCAGATGGGGAATTCCTGAAAAAATCACCAGCGACAATGGCACACATTTTGTAAACAAAGCCCTTTCAGAGGTGGGTGAATTTTTGGGAGTAAAATTAGGCACACATTGTCCCTATCACCCACAGTCGGGGGGGGGAGCAGTTGAGAGAGAAAATGGAACGTTAAAATCCAAACTTATTAAATGTTGTGAGGAAACAGGTCTGGCATGGACCAGAGTTTTGCCCTTAGCTCTGTTTTACATGAGAATGAGAAAACGGGCAAAAACTAACCTTAGTCCTTTTGAGATTCTTTTTGCCAGGCCTCCAGCGATGGGATTGAACCCACCGATAAAACCTCATCTCTCTACAGGCTTGTGTGAGGATGCAATGATCTCTTACTGTTGAAATCTGTCCAAGACTCTTGCACAGGTGCACCAAAAGGTGAAAGAAGCCCTACCAAAAGCAGCAGAGGGGCCACTTCATCCTATTCGGCCAGGCAATTGGGTTCTTATTAAAGAATTCAGACGACGACATTGGAAGTCAAAGCGCTGGCAGGGTCCGTTCGTGGTTCTGCTTGTGACCTACACTGCCGTAAAGGTCGCTGAGAGGGCAACCTGGGTGCACTCCAGTCACTGCAAGAGGCTGACAGGACCTATTCTGGACAAGCCCACCACCACTGAAGCAAAGACCTGAGAGAAGTAGACTCAAAGAAGAATAACTTCTAAATCAGTGAATTGGACACTTTCTATTCATTTAGTGATCCCACGTGAAGAAAAGAAAAGAAAAATGATGACACATTCTATGAAGCTCTGGGGCTCCAGAGCAAAAATGACTGAGACATTAATACGGTTTGTGTTTCATGTTTTATTAGAGGGGGCCTTTTGGACTCTGCATCAGGGACGAACAGTCACCTCAGCCGAGATTCATGAGATATCCGTAGCTTCTGATGTCCTCTGAGAAGGTTGGGTTCAAGGAAATTTGTGGTATCAGTTTGCAAATTATTCTGCTAGGTCAGTGTCGAATAAATCATGTGTTGTTTGCATGGGAACAGCTCTTCCAAAGTATCATGTCCCCATACCGTTTGAGGAAAAGTTGGATCAATGTGTGAGATATTGTGAGACCTGGGAGTAATCCTGCCCAGTGGGTTTCAGTGCAGGCCCCCAAAATTAAGTTCACCCTGGAAGGCAGAAAGGGGAGGAGTGTGTGCGATGCATGGGGGAGAGGTGTTGCACCTTTATCCCCGGAAACACAGATACTAATGGTAGTGTATAGAGAGCTTTAGAAGGCCTGAGAGTCATGAAAGAGGGTCTTGCTTAGAATGCTGGTGTAAACACTAATCTGGGAGATCTGAGTGATCGGTTGGATTCTGTACTGGGTGAATGGAGATTACTAGGCATTTCTGTGCTTAGGGCTTGTATTACAGCATTTGCAGTTTTCTCTGTGTGTGGCTGTTGTGTCATTCCATGCATTAAAGGACTGGCGATCAGAGTGTTTGACAGAGCTTTTACACATCAGATGTTAGCATCTGGCTAAGTCATGACTCTCAGGCCTTCTAAAGCTCTTGATACACTACCATTAGTATCTCTGGCTAAGTCGACAGATGCGGACGTACCTGGTGCAGACGCCGAAAGGGGAGATGAAGGGGAAGGAAGAGATGAAGGGGATGGAGACGATGGATGTAACGTGGACACGCTTGACGACCTTGAGTTATATGAGTAATTGGATTACAGGTTTACGACGATTACTTTTAAATCACTTTGTGAATTAGGTTTTCTGATGTTTATTTTTCTGTAACTACTCTCTTGTGTTCCTCCATGAGAGTCAGGCAGTTCCAGGAAAATTTAGCAGGGTCTCATCCCAGGTAAAGCAGAGAGAAAAAGGGGTTGATTTTCATTTTTCAATTATATTTTAATTATTCTTTCATTAATAGTTTAATTATGTGATTTCAGTTATGTTTTCTTTTTATTTTTTTATTCTGTGTCCTGTTATTAACTTTTTACTTTCTGTAACATAGAAAGTTCTCTTATATCAGATCTTCTGTTCCTTCTGTGTTTCTGCTCTGTCTTCTCAAACCCCCAGACGGTCGTGGCAGATGGCCGCTCCTACTGAGCCTGGTTCTGTTGGAGGTTTCTTCCTGTTAAAGGGGAGTTTTTCCTCTCCACGGTCGCTACATGCTTGCTCAGTATGAGGGATTGCTGAAGGATTGCTGTGGTTGGAAAGTCTGCATCAACGGGGCCCAACCTCACGCCAATGACTGATGCAATCTGCTGGGATTCCTTAAATAGGAAACTTTTTAACTGATTGGAATGTTTGTATAAATGTATTGAAATGACTTCTTGTTAAGTGCCTTGAGATGACATCTGTTGTGAATTGGCGCTATATAAATAAACTGAATTGAATTGAATTGAATTGAATTATTCAATTCCAGTTCATTGTTATTATTCTACAATTATTTCCTTTTTCATTTATTTCATTGTTTTGTTTATTCATATTAATCTATGAATAAGGGGGGGAGATAATAAATTTGTTTGATTCTTGGGTGATTTCCCATAGCATAATTTATGAGCAGTGAATCAGTACTAAAATTAAAGTGTTTTTAATTTCTTATGGTTATGGTTCTTATTGTTATGATGGAGTCTATTATTATTGATTACTACTGATCTGTTTTTGCATAACCTCTTTAAAGGGTCACTGTGGTGCTGACGATCTTTAATTTCGGGGTTTCACACTGGATGCAAGCCTCATTTGAGGGAAGAGTACACGTTTCAATTTGTGCAAAATTTACTCATTCATTGTGTACTTGACTGATCCTGCCTAAAATAATTTTTTACTTTCTCTGTTTTGCATCTTAGGCATCCTGATTTGATGACGAGCGATGCAGAAATGGCCACCTTGGGGGCAAAGGGGTCGCCACATTTTTTTTCACCCAAGAAGTCGTGAGACGACAAACAGGACCATAGGTTGGAGGTTGATCATCTTACGCCCCCCGGTTTTTTGAATGTGGTGTTGCATCGGGTCCAATAACTGTCATCAGGAAGGATGTATAGAACTCATCATTTTGTTCAGAAGTTGACTTACTTAGACACGTAATGCACAAAAATCATTTGGTATTGTTGTTGTTTTTTCTACTGCTTGCCTTCTCATTAGTGGTAGTTTCAAGTGAGCCATTCTTAATTATTTGTTTTTTGTTGTGTTTTGGGTTATCACTGAGATATGATAAAAAGGGAGGACAATTGTGGAGAAATGTAATATATTAAGAATGATCTGTTCTGTGTAGTTCACATACTGATAGTTACTGTGTGTCTTTTCTTTATGATATGGTAACCAATCTGATTATATGACACTGTATGAATT
Source organism: Valencia hispanica (assembly GCA_963556495.2). Lineage (NCBI taxonomy): Eukaryota > Metazoa > Chordata > Actinopteri > Cyprinodontiformes > Valenciidae > Valencia > Valencia hispanica. The sequence goes on along the minus strand of OY747713.1, from coordinate 47,481,919 downwards.
TAGGTCAGGACAAACCTGCTGATTCAGACTCTCACAGCCTGGGTTGGAATGGCAACTCTCTTTTATGTCTAAGAACGTTCTGACATACATTGATTATGCTTTCGATATCAAATCTTCTACGCCTGTGAGTCAAATGCTCTACCGACTGAGGAAATGTTGTCTGATTTGATATTGATAGGCTCAGCATTACTAAACCTATACAATCCTGGGTCTTGTTTTGGAAGGCAGGTCAGTATTGCATATTCTCTGTTAACGCTGTACCTCCTTGCTTGATCAACCAAGTCTGTATTAAAACCTCCGAATATCTGAAAGAATCTCTCTCATCTCTTTTATTTAATAACTTCAGTAACACCTGCTACCACACTCTGCATGCTAAGCTAATAATCAACATCTGTGGCAATTTACATTGTAAACTCGACATTTAAAACCTTAAATATACTTCAGATTTAAAGTCAAAGATGTCACACCATAGAATCTATGCCATAGATTATATAGATAATTAATATCATTACCCACCTTTGCAATCGTTCGTCAATGTAGAGATTGATTTTTCTGTCTTTCCCGAGTCCCGCTCGTTTTGCTCAAAAACATCAGGTTGAATGAACATCCGGGTCACGTTTCTTCTTCTTTTAAATGGCGCCCGGCACACAGCTCGACCCACTCACTCCAAAGCATCATAATCAATGAGTTCGGAGCGCTGATAAGCCCCTCCCACTGAGACTTTCTAACAAATGCAGAAGCAAAAACCTTTAGAGAAAAAACCAAAACTTAGAGCAGAAGCAAAATCCAGAGGGTTGGCATCGCAAAACCTGTCGGCAGAACCAAAGCATGCTCTTCAGAATAAAAGCCTAAATAGTCTGAGTAACGCAGAATTAGGTGAGAAGCAAAACGTTGTGTGAAAGGAATAAAATATGAATAGTTTATTGGTAAAAAATAAATTTGGTTTTGAAATATAAATATTTGCATATGAATTAATTTGTTTTGTTTCTGATTGATTCTTTTGATTCTGAACATCACATTTTTGCTTCTGAAATGTTCTATTTGGTTGCTTTATTCTGTTAGATTTTGTGTGAGAGTATTTTTGGTTGATCCTTTTGGCACAAATCTTATCCCATAGTACTTATATGTTTTATTGTTTTTCCTCAAAGCGCTTTGTGCTACCAACTGCACAAGACATTACTCTTTCTGCACCCTACACGCACAGTAGAGCAGGGAGTGACATAGACCAATAATCCCTCTATACCGCCTGCGACTGAGAAAAGACCGTAGATGCAGTTTGGGTCTGCCATGCTGTTTACGTGATGTGTACTGAGCGCAGCGTGGGTTGAACTTTGGGATTAAAGTGGGTTATTCTATCCATGCATCAATGCGTTAAAAAAAAGCCTGTTAATTCTACAAATTAACCCCCCTGCATTAACGCATACATTTTGACAGCTTTACTTAAGATGTTTAAGCAGTGCATAACCTACTCTCCATGTACTGGTTTTAGTTTTGGAGGGTTGCGTTGTTTCAACACGGCAGAGGTACACTTTTATCTTGGCCCTGTTCTGACTGCTTAATCATGGTGTCCTTGATGTCTACTGAGTTTTCAACTGCTGGTAAGATATTTACTGCTCACAACCTTACTTCAGAAAATCTAAGCTATGATTAATTTCTTTCTTCATAAAGTATTTTAGCATGTCCAATCTTACACGGCACAGCTGTTCTGTGTTACGTACGCCGTCTTTTCTCTGTGACTTGGGGCTCACAAATCAAATTACCCACTTTACACTGAGAAATTAGATGCCTACACACACACACACACACACACACACACACACACACACACACACACACACACACTCACAAGTATAGCTATACATGTACACACACACACACACACACACACACACATACATATGGACACACATACAGGTCCTTCTCAAAAATTTGCATATTGTGATAAAGTTCATTCTTTTCCATAATGTAATGATAAAAATGTAACTTTCATATATTTTAGATTCATTGCACACCAACTGAAATATTTCAGGTCTTTTATTGTTTTAAAACTGATGATTTTGCCATACAGCTCATGAAAACCCAAAATTCCTATCTCAAAAAATTTGCATATCATGAAAAGGTTCTCTAAACGAGCTGTTAACCTAATCATCTGAATCAACTAATTCACTCTAAACACCTGCAAAAGATTCCTGAGGCTTTTAAAAACTCCCAGCCTGGTTCATTACTCAAAACCGCAATCATGGGTAAGACTGCCGACCTGACTGCTGCCCAGAAGGCCATCATTGACACCCTCAAGCAAGACGGTAAGACACAGAAAGAAATTTCTGAACGAATAGGCTGTTCCCAAAGTGCTGTACCAAGGCACCTCAGTGGGAAGTCTGTGGGAAGGAAAAAGTGTGGCAGAAAACGCTGCACAACGAGAAGAGGTGACCGGACCCTGAGGAAGATTGTGGAGAAGGACCAATTCCAGACCTTGGGGGACCTGCTGAAGCAGTGGACTGAGTCTGGAGTAGAAACATCCAGAGCCACCGTGCACAGGTGTGTGCAGGAAATGGGCTACAGGTGCTGCATTCCCCAGGTCAAGCCACTTTTGAACCAGAAACAGCGGCAGAAGCGCCTGACCTGGGCTACAGAGAAGCAGCACTGGACTGTTGCTCAGTGGTCCAAAGTACTTTTTTCGGATGAAAGCAAATTTTGCATGTCATTCGGAAATCAAGGTGCCAGAGTCTGGAGGAAGACTGGGGAGAAGGAAATGCCAAAATGCCTGAAGTCCAGTGTCAAGTACCCACAGTCAGTGATAGTTTGGGGTGCCATGTCAGCTGCTGGTGTTGGTCCACTGTGTTTTATCAAGGGCAGGGTCAATGCAGCAAGCTATCAGGAGATTTTGGAGCACTTCATGCTTCCATCTGCTGAAAAGCTTTATGGAGATGAAGATTTCATTTTTCAGCACGACCTGGCACTTGCTCACAGTGCCAAAACCACTGGTATATGGTTTACTGACCATGGTATTACTGTGCTCAATTGGCCTGCCAACTCTCCTGACCTGAACCCCATAGAGAATCTGTGGGATATTGTGAAGAGGAAGTTGAGAGACGCAAGACCCAACAATCTGAATGAGCTTGAGGCCGCTATCGAAGCATCCTGGGCCTCCATAACACCTCAGCAGTGCCACAGGCTGATTGCCTCCATGCCATGCCAACTGAACATAATTATTTGAAGGTTGACTTTTTTATATTAAAAACACTTTTCTTTTATTGCTCGGATGAAATATGCTAATTTTTTGAGACGGTATTTTGGGTTTTCAAAATTGCCAAAATCATCAGTTTTAAAACAATAAAAGACCTGAAATATTTCAGTTGGTGTGCAATGAATCTAAAATATATGAAAGTTACATTTTTATCATTACATTATGGAAAAGAATGAACTTTATCACAATATGCAAATTTTTGAGAATGACCTGTAGAGATATAGAGAGCAGATGTCAAACACTAAAGTGTTTTTTCCAGGTAAGTTTAAGAAAGTAACTGAACACATTCAAACTGTAGACTATGTAAACTTTCCTCTTTCTTTCCTTTTATCTTCAGGCTGATGTGCTTCTGTGTGGAATTTCCAATTATTGAAAATGAACCTTTCAGGCCTGGGTGGAACTACTGTTTATTTCTTCCACTACCATCGAGACAAGTACATAAGAGTCACTTAGCAGGTTTTCCACAGCCAGTACAAAGAGCTTTAAAATCTCTCCTGAGAGGAGCGAAAAGCAGGTGAGCCTGGCATCTGGTGATTGTATCTGCAGTTTATTCTGTCTGTAAACTCATAACTACTCAGCTACAAGAAGTGCAGAATAATACACACTCCTAACACAACCCAATGTGATAAATTTTGTCGAAAAACAAACTGGATATAGCGTCCAAGCGATCTGCAGCGTCTTTTTGTTGCAGCAATTCTGTCACAGCACAAGTTCAGAAGCTTTCCCAGCAACAATCTACATCAGAGGTTGGTTGTCCAACTCCTTCGTAGTTTAGATGAGCCCATGCTCTAAAGCATCAGCTTCTGATGGTTGAGTTACCTCTTCAGCCTGATTTGAAGTTCTGCAGTAGCCAGTTCATTAACTGGCTCTTTTGTCAAAAAATCTAAATCAGGAGTGTACAAGCAGGCAAACATCTAAAAGCTGCAGGAGACTGGGGCCCTGAGAACAGAAACAGCCTTTTCCAGATCTACAACCTGTGAAAGGGTTTAATATGAAAATAATATGGTCTTCATCAGGTTATTATGTTATATAAATCAAACCTGAAGTATACCAAATTCAAATCCCAAACCAAAGGTTCTAGATGAAGACGAAGATTAAGCCAAACTGGAGTTTGTTCAGAATGAAAAAAAACCCCAGGACTCAAGATACAACATATGTAGAATTAAAAAATAAAGTGTGAAAACCATAAAGAGTACTTTATTTGACCATAAAGGATTACAATTTTCAAAACAGATTTCTCTTGGTAACAATCTTAGGTTAAGAGTAAAGTGCACATTGTGGACATTAGGAATATGGCCTTTTGGGATCCAACAAAACAAATAAGATAAAGCATTCACTACATGGAGACCAGTGATCGATATGGAAATGATTTGCCACATCTGGAAGGTGCATCAGATAGCTTGTATATGCAGTGGCATCAGGAATGGAGCAATAATGATATGTACAGCTGCCCAACCATCAAAATAGTGGATCAAAACAGTGTGAGAAGGTCACAAAAAACAGTTTGATAAGAATCAGGTTGTGTTTTTGATAGTAACATCTTTCATGCAACCCAAAATGAGACACTTATCATCCTTCATCAAGCACCGCTGTCTTACCTATCAGGCCCCCTTTATGTCTGGTGACATTCAGTCACTTGTTTCACTGACTGGTTGATTTTCTGGTTGTCTTATAACTCTCTGCTCAGCTACTGATGCCACAACTCAAGCCCCTATTCTAGACACCTCAGATCCTTCAAAATGAAAACATTTACAATCCCATCGCTCGTCTTTCCTTTGGATTTTGACTTGATTTCAGCATAACACTTATTATACTGGTGCAGGAGTGTCAAAAGTATTCACATTCATTACTCAAATGGAAGTATAGATACTATGGTTTTAAAAGACTTTAACAAGTCAAGTTTTTTACTCAAGTAAAAGTAAAAAAGTATTGGTTTCAAAACTACTTCAAAGTATAAAAGTAAAAGCAATGTAAGTAAAAAAAAGCATTTAAAGACTAAAGCTTAAGCAGTACCACAGCACTACTACACCTCCCCCAAAAAACATTTTGGTAAAGGCCATAATGTTATATAGAAATGTTAATATATAAAAATGTGGGATACACTATGTTATACCCAGGAGACTGTGGCCCTGGTGACAGAAAAAGCCTTTTCCAGATCTACAGTCTGTTGAAAGGTTTTAATGTGAAAATACACCTGTTTCAACCGCATATATGTCCATTGAAAATTAATGTATTTTAGTGCAATGCAAATACAGTAAAGAACCATATGTGGACTGCTGAGCATTAATACGCATTTCACGAAATGGAAGATATAATGACTACAGTAGTTGCCTACTGTATTGTATAAGTATTGTATTGGTGCATTTGGTTGAGCCTCTGCCACGACCATCTTTGAACTCTGCAACATATGTCTGCTACGTGGTGGCTAGACTATGAAGTGGTTTGTGTCACATTCAGTCAGAGGACAGCTATGCTAAAAAAATATTTTTTAGTGTAATTTAAATTTTTATATTTTGTTTTTATTTTTATTTAGTTCACCTCATTACAAGAGAAAGATGACTCAAGATAGATCAATATCTATGCAATTTTCTTTTCTTCTATGTGTCACCAGGTGTATAACACATGTAGTATTTATATTTAACATATGATGATTATATAATATATGAATATTTAAAACAGTATCATCAAAAGGCTTACAACCTCACAACCTCAGCACAGACAAAATTGTGCGGACCCCCTGCAATCTCTAGTGATCCCTTTGGGGGCTTGCAGTGACTGGAATTAAGCACCACTTTAGTCAAAAATTTGAAATTAGGCAACATTTCTCCAAGTGAAGTGATCATAATTTGGAAAGAATCAGAACTCAGCTTCCATTGCTTCAGGAGCAAAAAGTGCCGTAGCATGCAAGATATACCTGGTCTGGTATCCTGCTTGGCTGCAATGCCCTGTTGGACGGGGGGCATCGACTGGGATGATCCTTCCAGTAACTGAACATCCACTGTGTCCTGTTATCCACTTTTTACTTTCTGTAACATAAAAAGTTCTCTTATATCAGATCTTCTGTTCCTTCTGTGTTTCTGCTCTGTCTTCTCAAACCCCCAGACGGTCGTGGCAGATGGCCGCTCCTACTGAGCCTGGTTCTGTTGGAGGTTTCTTCCTGTTAAAGGGGAGTTTTTCCTCTCCACCGTCGCTACATGCTTGCTCAGTATGAGGGATTGCTGAAGGATTGCTGTGGTTGGAAAGTCTGAATCAACGGGGCCCAACCTCACGCCAATGACTGACGGAATCTGCTGGGATTCCTTAAATTGGAAACTTTTTAACTGATTGGAATGTTTGTATAAATGTATTGAAATGACTTCTTGTTAAGTCCCTTGAGATGACATCTGTTGTGAATTGGCGCTAAATAAATAAACTGAAATGAATTGAATTGAATTCTGCATGGGTGGTTGGCACGACTTTGAAGCACGTCTGCAACCAGCTGCCCCACTCACAGTCGCATTCCAAACCCTCCCAAATAGTGAGATATATTGAGTACAGGGTTCAGGTCTGAGATTAGGCTCAGATGCCTTCATGGGAATCTTTTTATTATTAATTTAGATACTTGTACTTCATGCATAAAGTTAAAAATTTCAACACATCTGCATAAAGTGGTCAGGGATGTGAATTATAATTGATCAAAAATGACAAGGTTAAAACGACCCCTGTGTGCAGTCAGTGATGGATCACATGCAAACGGGGTGTCAGAATGGTAGATGTTTAAAATGATTATCAAACCGCAGTCAAATTCTATCCGGTTGGAACAGCTTATCTGGATAGGTTTTTTTGTCTTTGTGTTTTTTTTAACTCTATGACAAGCAGAAATCAAACAGGAATAATGAGACTATTTTTTAAATGTAACAAGTAGAAATTACAGATAATTGCATAAAAATGTAAGGAGTAGAAGGAAAAATAGGCCACTTTATAATTACAGCAGTAGCAATACCCCAAATACTCTTTAGATACTGTAAGCACCATATTATTCTGCTTTTATCTTTTATTGTTAAATAAATTCAGATTGTTTTATTTTATATGCTTATGAGTTACAGTTATATTAATGTTTTCTTTTGTTGTGACTACAATGCACATAAGTAGCACAAAATGACAGTTTGAATGAAGGACTTTTTTGCTGGCTGGCTGGCTGGATGGGATTGCTGAGGAATTGTGTAATTAAGTATTCTCATTTGACTAATGTGGCAACTACAAGACAAAATAAAGACAAGCTATCAGCATTTGATGATGTCTAGTGATTTCTGTTTATTTCTTTTTCTCTGTGTCAAATACAAACAAAGTCACATAACAATTTACATCCCAAGGTCACATACCAACAGGTCACTCTGACTCATAGAAAAGTCTGCTCTCAGAGCTGCCTGAAACACACGACATGGAAGAGCTCCATAATATAAAACTTGTGCAGCTGACTGGACTTGGACGATCCCCAATTCAGAGAGCCCGGTTTCTCATACTTCAGAGAAGGAGCAGAGAACTTTTGAATCCACAAATGTTGATAAATCTGTCATAATTTAACCTGTGTTCTAATGCTGTTGTTCCTGGGTTGTCCTATACCCTTACAGGAAATGCCCACTTTCCCGCTTGTGGGTCTGATCTCTAATTGCTTTTACCTGCCAAGGGTCTAATTTATAAAACTTTGCGTAAAATCCTTTCTAAAACAGCAAAAACAGTTGACTTATGCCTAGTAAGTTTCAGATCTATCAAACTTGGAGTATGCACATCTGGACACAATTTCCACTTTATAAATAACACTCTCCCTAGAAATTTGCTCAAGGGATTTTGGATGATATCCCGCCCACTACACACCCAGTTTCTGTATGGAGCTAGAATTGGGACTTTAGTTTTGTACCTGTAACTGTTAGTTTTGTACCTGTAACTTATGATTTGTACCTGTAACTTATGATTTGTACTTGTAACTTATGATTTGTACTTGTAACTTGTGTTTTATACTTGTAACTTACGTTTTGTAACTTGTACACATTTTAAAAATACAGGTTTCAAGTTTCAAGTTACAAGTTTCAAGTTACAGATCATTTTTAAACATATTTGGCTTGCCTAGAAGAACCAATGAGTGGCTTGCTGATTTTGACCAACAAATCATGTTTCTGCAATTTCTATCCAGTAATGGCGAGAGGAAGGTAGGGCTCTGCACTGCTTACAACCAAACATGATTACATTCACACTCTATCTACAGCCACCACAGCCGCTACAAACCACGCCCCCAGGTGACTCAGGCACAACTGAAGCAACATGGCTGCTGTCAGCCAAGTCTCTCCAAGCAGGAGAAATCCGTCATGGCAGCTCTTCACACTCGACCCGGTAAATCTCTGTTACGGAGTAACGTGAGGTTACAGACTTAAGTACATTCCTTATGTTTTGTTAGAAATCAAATTTGGTAAACATGAGCTCTGCTAATGTTAAAACATGCAGATGCCCAGATCACACAACATCCATGTTTTGCCCTGTTGTGTTGTAGCAGGCTAAACTAAAATCAACTAAAGATGGATGCAACCATGTAAAAACAACTTCTTCTTCCAATTTAATCTTAAGTGTAACAACATCCTTTTAAACTGAAACGTTTGATGATACAAGTAAAACAAAGCACACAGAGAGCACAGACCTCCGCGAAGCACCTTGCACCCCCACCCTCCCAGGATCACAGGATCTCCATGCATGCTCACCCCCAAAATTAGATTATTTCTTGGCAAATTTCTAACATTTCCTGAAAGTTTAATCCAAATCTGTCAATAACTGAGTTATTTTGCTAAAAGACAGACAGAAGTCTGAAGTTAGGTGAATAACTGAGGAGGTAAATATTCCGTCAAAGTAAACCTTTTTCAGTGTTGCAGTTCCCCTGTTCTACCACTAGATGGTGTGCGTAAGCATGGTCAGAGCTGGTCTTATATTTAAGAACATTTCTACAGGTCTCTATTTAAAGCTGTAGTGGGTAACTTGAATAAAAATAACTCTTTGTGATATTTCCTAAAACTATCCATATGTCCTGAAAGTAGGAAATGAGATTTGTAATCTGTAAAAAAAAAGCAGCTCAATTGGTCACGCCTACAGCCCCTACTGCGATTTGCAAGAATCCACCCCGACCGATAGAAAACACCCAATCAGAGCTAGAGCAGCGTCTGATGGAGTGTCTGATATCTCTCTATCCCTCCTCACACACACACAGCGACCCGCCCTTCGCAACGCTACGCAACCGGCTGCGCTCTGTCAGAGCTAAGGTCAGAACAGCTCTTTGACTAGCGGGAAGAAGCTAGGAGTTAGCTATGGCCGAGCAACAGCCACCTAAAGAGAAACTGCCCGTACTGCCACTGCCAACAATAGCATATACGGCTAAGATAACAAAAAAGAAGATGACCGAGGAGGACAAAAAAAGCCAAGAAGAAAGAAGTTGACCAAGCCCGAGATAAAACGAGGGTAAATATTGGCGTAGCCTTTGAGAGGTGGAGGGAGCTACGGGACCTGAAAGCATTTAAAACCGATTCCGAGTTGGCAATGTTTCTGCTTGACTGTTAATTACCTTTGCTTGATTATTATTATAAAAAATTATTATTTTTTTTTGTGGTGGTATTACAGTAAACCTACAGTAAACAGCGCGTGCGATCATCCGTGCACTCACAGCTAATGTTGTTATATGTGGTTTACTCTTAGGAAATATTCACGAAATGTTGTTTTCTAAGTCATGTCAGCTGATTATCTTTGGCAGTTGTTATGCCAGTAGCGCAGCCGAAGGAGGGAGGAGGGCATTGGAGGCGGGGCTTGAGTGCATCGGAGAGGGAGTGATGTGAAGCTTGTTTGGATTTACATTTAGAAGCAAAGTCTGCTACCTACCTGTTACCTACTGCAGCTTTAAATGCCTCACATACTGAAGTGTGAGATCGTCTGTTGCCATCAGTCACAGCTTTTAAGCTTCTGTCCATGTTTTTTGGATCGTGTGTATCAACCCAGCCTGTCTTTTGATCACTGCCTCAGCTTTTGCCTTGCTGGAACTGTGAGTAGTCTTTTTCCATCTACAATTTTTGACCATTTACCCGGAAATCTTACTGCTATTTGCGTAACAGATTTTAGATTTGGTCTGCTCCCCCTGGATGTTTTTATGTTCATGACCCGGCATGGTATTTTGACTAACCCGTTGTGTACTGAGAAATAATCCTCCTCTCCCCTGAAAATCAGGTCAATTTGTTGGATTTTGATAACCCTTGAACTGAGTAAGATTCTCCTTTCTGTTGAGAAAACTTTCTCTGTGCCTCTCCCCTGACCTGTGGGTAAAGTGATGCTGGAGTCCCCATCTACTGAGGAAACAAGTTGCTGTTCGGGTGCTGATTGGGCTTGGCCTGGGGCTGTTGTCCATCCGTTGTGACTATTGGTTTGGCTCTTTGACGTGGGATGAAGGGGAATTAAGATGTCGGCTGTGGGGATTGGCTTGGGGAGGTGGTGATGCATGTTGGCCATCAGCTGGCCATGGCCTCTGCAGCTTGGCGGCAGCCCTGGTTGGTTGATCTCTGGTCGGGTCTCTGCTGGGGGCTGGGGTGCTCTTGGGTCCTGGGTTTATGGCTGGATCTGCGGTGGCATAGCCAGCTGCTGGCAGAGCCAATGGGCTTTTTGCTCCGGCCCCCTAGGGCTTCTGCATTGTAGCTGCTGGATGTTGCCCTGGAGCTCTCCTTTGCTCCTCTCTGGCGGGGCGTGGTGAGCCCGGCATTGGTCCGCCTGGGGCTAATGTGCTCTGGATGTCAATAGCTCCAATCTCCTTCTTGTCTGCGTCAATTCCTGGGAGACTGATCAATGGCTCCTTACACCAGCTATTGAACACTCGTAAGGAGAAACCTTATACAGCACACACACACACACACACACCCCCCACACACTCACGCACACCCACACCCACACACACACACACACACACACACACACACACACACACACACACACACACACACACACACACACACACACACACACACACACACACACACACAAGTCCGTATTGCTACCCATATTAAGACTTTATATTGACTTCCATTCATTTTAATAGCTACGTTTATGCTAACCCAAACCCTTACCCTAACCATTACCAGTTTATTCCTAACCCTAACCTTAACCAAAACATAATTCACACCATACCTCTAAACCTAACCAGTAACCCTAAAAAAGGAGGTCCACCATATTAGGACCGGGCTTTGGTCCCTACAAGGTCCATCGGTCTTCAGAAGGTTAGCTAATATGCCAGAGAAGGTCCTAAATAGGAGCAATAGCAATACAAGAACACCTACACACACACACACACATTTGAATTCTGGTGCACACAGATGCACTGTTGGGCTGAGATTACCAGAAATACATCTTGTAATAATAGGAACTATGAACGTTTTATTTATCTATTTGTGGGTTGTGGTTGGGTAGTTCTCAGTTCGCATTGTTTGCTTGGTTTGTTTTATCATTGTTTTTTCCCTCTCTCTGCCGTCCTACAGGTGTAGAAGCAGACTAGGATGTTTTCTTGTAATTTATTTATTCCGTTTCCTCTCTATCTTCAATTCACCCTCTCCCTCTTAAGTTTTTGTCTTATCTCTCTTCATCTTCTTTCTCCTTTATTTTCCATTTCCGTGTACATAATATCTGAAAAAACCCACAGCAATTTCTAATAAATATTTCTTACACATCTATATCAAATGGAAAAGCTGTAATGGTCCAATAGTGAAAGTAAATCTGTTGGGCTTCTGCTTGTTACTCAGACATCTATTCTGAGTGTGAAACTGCCAGAGAGGACACGTAAAAAAAGAAGCCTCTCAGCGCCATACCTTCAGGATCCCATGGCTACCTAAATCGCTGGCCAGTACTCAAGCTCCACTGAGGGCAGCACGTGCAAAGAGCACGTGAAAAAGAATCTTGAGGCTGCGTGGTCAGAACCTGGGGTGGGCTGGTGTTGAAATTCAGCCCAGGAGCTTGGTTTGGAGAAGTCTTTTTACCTGATTGTTCAAAGGATGCAAGTGGAACCATACTTTTAACAAAAAAAAAAATACTTCTATTGGTAGTATAACCACATAATAATATTGATAACATGTTTAAGTTAATAATATGTTTTGTCTAGTCACAACCAGAGGTGGGTATCTAGTTACATTAAGTGGATTTTTGAAATAAAATAATATATATATATATATATATGTATATATATATATATATATATATATATATATATATATATATATATATATATATATATATATATATATATATATATATATATATATATATATATACACACACATTTTGCAGTAATTTTACTGCACCACACTTTTTGCTTTTACTTGAGTAAAGTTTTTATGAAGTATCGCTATTCTTTCTTGAGTAACATTTCTGGATCCTCTATCTAATCAAAGTAATTTCACTTAATCAAAACAAGCACCAGACAAGGACACAAACCTACAGTTTATGTGAGACCCCTGTTTGTATAGCTGCTTTGTTGTTCTAATGTTATTTTCTAGCTGACGAGCTATTTGGAGATCAAATAAATATATGCTAAATACTATGTTGTCGCTGAATTCCTTTTCTAACACAGATATGTTGAACATTTTGATTCAAAAAAGTGTTTCTTCTGCTTTAAATTAATTTTGTGCTCTCATGTTTGTGTTCATTCCTTATTTATTTTCTTAGGTTCCTATTGTTACTTATTCATTTTAAGTCCCAGTTAATTCTGCGCAAGGAAACAAGGAAAGGAAACTGGAGAGTAGTAGTAGAAAAGGAAGAAGCAGAGTGAAGAAAATTGGTAAGTCTGTCCTCCAGCAGTCTAAGCCTATAGCAGCATAACTACAGAGATAGCTCAGGATGACCTTAGCCACTCTAACTATAAGCTGTATCAAAAAGTACATTTTTAAGCCTGGCCTTAAAAGTAAACAGAGTGTCTGCCTCACGGACTAAAACTGGTAGCTGGTTCCACAGGAGAGGAGCCTGATAACTAAAAGATCTGCCTCCCATTTTACTTTTAGAAATCCTAGAAACTACAATAAACCTGCAGTCTGAGAGCGAAGTGCTCTGATGGGAACATATGAAACAATGAGATCTCTGATGTATGGTGGAGCTTGATTATTAAAGGCTTTGCATGTAAAAGAGGATCTTAAATTCCATTCTGGATTTAACAGGGAGCCAATGAAGGAAAGGTAAAACCGGAGAAATGTGATCTCTCTTTTTAATATTCATCAGAATTGCTGCCGCAATTTGGATCAACTGAAGGCTTTTAATGGCATTTTGTGGATTTCCTGATAGTAAAGAATTACAGTAGTCCAGCCTTGAGGTAACAAATGCATGGACTAGTTTCTTAGCATCACTCCTGGACAGGATGTTTCTAATTTTAGCAATATTCCAGAGGTGAAAGAAATAAATCCTAGAAACCTGTTTAATATGCGATTTAAATGTCAAGTCTTGGTCAAAAATAACGCAGAGGTTCTTTACGTTTTTACTGGGGGCCAATTTAATGCCATCCAGATGAAGTGACTGACTAATCAGTTTCTTTTTTAGAACTTCTGGTCCAAAGACAGCAACTTTCTGTCTTGTCAGAATTTAAGAGCAAAAAGTTTAGTCATCCATGTTTTTATGTCTTCCAGACATGCCTGTAATCTACCTAACTGACTTGGGTTCATCACGATTTATGGATAAATATAGTTGCGTATCCTCGGCATAGCTGTGGAAATGTATCCCATGCTGTCTAATGATTCTACCAATTGGGAGCATATTGTGAAAAGAATTGGTCCAAGCACAGAACCCTGTGGAGGGTTCTATTCCTCTTTAGTTTAGTCCTCTGTCTATCCTTATGTTTTGCTCTTGGCCTTCCTCTCTGTTTTTCTCCCTCTCACCTGCAACTGAGTCTCCTAATTAACCCTTAGCCTTCTTCCTCGCACTTGCACACCTCCTCAGTACTGTTGAGAAGGTGTTTTCACTCTAATTTTAAGCCTATTTTAAAGGAACAGACACACATTTAATTTATGACCCTGGGCTCTCTGAGCTCTCATTTTACCTTTACCGCGTGCTCGTTCATTTCTGTAAAAAGGAGCAATAAGAACAACAAACAACAATTATATATTTTAACAGTGAGACGTCGTTCACTGGACTCAGTTATAGTAACTGAGCACAGCTTTATCTCAGCATAAGGTTTTTATTTGAAACAAGTTAAAAAGAAACTCCTCCCACATAGATCTTCCTTCACAGAATGGTCACAGCTTCTTCACAAAAGGCACACAGGATGTGCCACATTCCTCTTGATTATTCACGGTTTCTAAGTGTTTCCACATGCACTACAAAATTAAACCATCATACACATTAACAGAATTTATATCTCTTTATGTCCCTCTCTTGATCTCTTATTAAGAGATCACCATATATAAGGAAAAATGTCAGGCAAAGAATCATATCAATTTTGAGTCTCTGGAACTTTTCGGATCAGTAGTCAAGTCATCTTGTTCTGGTCGGGAATAGTGGTCGTCCGGCTCGCTCTTCTATGACCTAAGGTGAGAGGTTGTCAACACATCACCTATATGCAGCTAAAATGCCCCTTTTGGCAGGGGTCTCAGCTTCTTTTCCTTCAAACCCTGCTGCCCCAGCTGGGCAGCTCTGTGCTCTAAGCCGCCCTGCCACCTGATGGTGCAGGTGTGCTGAAGTTGGAAATCTCTCAGCAGAGGGTTCAAGTAGGTTGTGTGGTCTGCTCATTGCTGTTCTTCTCCCGCTCTGGCTTGCTGCTCCTGGATGTCCTCTCAGGTTCGTCCTGACTCCTCAGTGGGAGTGCATTGGCTCCAGCCTTTTTCTTTAGTATGATTACCTGAGAGATTGTGGTCTGGTTGGCTGCTGGTCTCTCACCTGGTCAACAAAGCCTAAAAGAAGAGCTTGCAACTAATTTGCTTTTTCCAGTTTGCTTTATCCATAATTGTATCTGTTTTGAGATTCATTTCTTATGGATTTGTCCTTTTTTTAAAAAATCAAATCCCTCACTCACCTCATAGTCTTAAGTAGTGCCGCACTGATCGACCGCACTAACACAAAATCAAATTATCCTGACTGCTTACAAACTAGGTCTATCTGTAAAAAAAAAAGCTAATACTTTTGCTGTATGTAAATCACAAAAATCATCATTGACCCAAAGTGCACACTAAAAATCCTGTATCAAAAATGAGCAAGACTGGAACAACCTAGACCATAAAGAATATTTCTTCAAAATATATAGTGGACATTATAATGAAAATGAAAACTTCCAATCAAAGACTAAATGCATAAACATGCCACAAGATAAGATGAATGGGTTGTGTGCTAAAACAACCAACCGCACAAAGGTGCCAAAACAGGATGGAAAACAGGAAACATCTGGTCTTTTTGGATTGTGGAAATGGCATCATGAGCATGAAAGACCGCTTAAAAGAAAAATGTGCTGCTTTAAAGCTCAACCCGCAGAAAACGATCAGTTTAATTTTATTCATTTACACTGCTAACAGCCTAAGTTCATTAAATCTATAGTCTTATAAGATTTCACCACATCACCGACTATTGTTATTCATCTTCTGAGCTGATGAAGCCCAATACTTATAAAAGAAAACTATAATTTCAACCTATTTAACCAAAACAACTGTTGAACCCTAAACAAAGGCTGTTTTTTATTCTGTTTTTTCATTTATCTGAAATGCTTTTAATGAGACCAATTGAAAGGCTTTGTTTTGTAAAAAATAATTGAAATTTAAGTTCAAATTTAAGTTCCCCTAGTGCCCAAGGATCTCCTCCTTTTTTCTGAAACAGAACTGTTTCAGAAACATCCAATAATTTAAGTCTCCTGTTAATCAGGTGTGACTAGATCTGCAGCTTGTTACGGAAAGATATTATAGTTCAAGAAACACCTGTATTGTAGATCAATCTCCATGTATACAGTATTTAAGCTCAATTCCTAGATCTCAGATGCTATACCTTTTTACCAGGGAAGAATTAACAAAACCACTGAATCTATAATTTAATGTGTCCAATCATAACATGACCTTACCCACCATGGGAAAAAAGATTACAGAACCTTATTTCAATCACTCCGTAATTTGTTTTCAGGGGGCATATCGGAGCCCCGATGGGACCATGAGGGGCTGAAATATCACGCCTCCTCCTTCTGCTGTCGGATCTCCTCTGCAAATACAAGAAAAGAATGCTCTTTAAGTCTCAACAGAAGCACATCCACCGTTCTCATTTTGAGGGTAATTGTGTCCGAGCCTAAATCCGCAGAGAATCAGCAGGTCGTCCATAGAAAAGTTCCCATCACATTCACGAAGAATGGAGCACATACCATATATTTTTCCCATGTACCCAGATTGGTATGAAAGTGTGGTCAGATTTTTATCATTTTCAAAACAAATAAATCTTTGGTCAGGTTTTAAATGTACTGGTCCAGCTTTAACTATTTAGATTAATCCCATGTCGTCCCAGTCTCCAATTTACCCTTACTTTTGTCATGGAAGTATACACATTTTTACACATTTTTACCAATATAACTTCCTGTTCGTTCATGTACTGCACGCTCAGAATTTGTCCAAATCCTGGAGAGGAGTATAACATCTGGAAACAGATCATTAAGATTAGTGAAAGCTTCTACATATCTGGGTAAATGTCCTACAGAATATGGCATCTGAGAACAAACAAAACAGTTAATGTTTTCTTTATTTGCTAGATATCTTGCATATTGTCACCATACACTAGTTTCAAATGGGTTTCTGTGTGTCCTTCTCTGAGTGAACCAAGAAAATAAATCAGCATCCTCATGTGCTCTATGTCATTCTTCTGTGAGTCCTAACGTTCCTATTGAAATAACACCACCAAAAAACTGTAAAAATTAAGTACTAGATAGCAGAAAAACCTTCATCGTCACTATCTCTCCCTTCAAACAGTCTCTATAGAAAAGTGGCTCTCCTGGTTCTCTTCACTGAGGTTGAGACAAGTGGACCATATTGTATCCACCTCCCTTTGGAATCAGTCTTTAACCCCACTTTTCTTAGACTGCTTTCCCTATATCTAGTAATGGTCACTGCTTTTTATAATGGGTTAAGTGTATCTAACTCAGTCTCTACAGCCATTGGTGTGGTCAAAAATACCTGGAATGGCCCCTTCCACCTGGGTGATGCCCAATTTTCTGTTTACAGCTTTTAATCAGGATCCAGTCACCTACTTTCAGCTCACTTCTTCCTGTAGGAATATAGGATCATCTGGCATATGATTAGTTTGCATTTATAACTCATGTAATTATCAATATTTTGATCATGAAAACTCCCAGATCTTAATCAAATTGTTTTTTTAGAAGAGAGTATACCAATCTAAGGAATTCTATATCTCACCCATAGATTATTTCAAATAGAAGGAGGCCAATATTCAAATTTGGTATTATATGCATTTATAATTTACCAAATCAAGACTATCCAATTTTGTCCCGTTTCTTCCATTGATTTTTTTTATTTGCAATTTGCAACATTTTATCATAAAGTCATAAATCAGTTTGTAATTGTTCCTCTTATTTTAATATACCAAACTGTAGGAAGGATAAGGTCTCATCAAATTCGTTCAATTACTTGGTGTTATATTCATATATAACTTCATCATAACCAAACAGTATCTCCAATTCTGTTTAGTCTTATCCATGGTCCTTCTTAATCTGCTTTTAGAATCCAATTGTCTCTTAAAAATGATCTATAATCTTTGTCCTATTTTATCAGTTATTTAATTCACTAAATGTGTTCCGTTACCACTATAGATTTGTGGATATCAAATCTAGGCATTATTTCTCTAAACAACATTTCTGCAACAGTTAGTGTATCTAAATGTTTCACTGTTAACATTACAAATCCATTAGGAGAAATTTTCTTTTCTTACTAAATAGTGTCATGGTGGAGGTTGAACGAGACCCAAGATGCTGACCCAAAAAAACAGGGAACAAGTGCTGTGCAGAAAAATCAAAAGGTTTTATTACAAATAATAAATTGGAGCAAAAACAAAATCAAAGTCCTCACAAAAATCCAAGGGGCATGGAATAACCGAGGCAGGCAGTGGTCCTGGGTAGTCAGAGATGTGGTGTTGACAACCGTCTGGCACTGAATGAATGAAAGTTTGGTCCTTAAATACTGAAATGGCTGATGATGATGGAGTCCAGGTGTGCTGACACGCCCCAGGCCCACTGCTCTGCCTGGAGGAAGGGAAGGAGAAAGAGACATTACTGCAGGAGTGAATAATAGCAAAGAAACCAAACCATGACAGTACCCCCCCCTTAAGAACCGCCACCAGGCGGTGCACCGAGCGCACCAGGATGATCCCGGTAGAAAGACTGCAAAAGGCCAGGGTCCAAAACAAGGCGGCGCGATATCCAAGACCTCTCCTCCGGACCATAGCCCTCCCAGTCAACTAAGAACTGAAGGCCCCGCCCACGACGCCGCACATCCAAAATCCTGTCAACGGTAAAAGCCGGGTGGCCGTCAACAACCCGGGGGGGTGGAGGGGGAATGGCCGGAGGGCTCAATGCGCACGAAGAAACAGGCTTCAGCAACGACACATGAAAAGTGGGGTGGATCTTTAGAGAACGGGGAAGTTTAAGGCGAACAGCTGAGGGATTGATGATCTTATCAACTTCAAATGGACCAATGTAACGAGGAGCTAGTTTACGGGAATCCACCTGGAGAGGCAGGTCTTTGGACGACAACCAAACCCTCTGACCAGGACGATACTCTGGAGTCGGGGCACGGTGTCTATCAGCCAGGCGCTGGTTCCTGGTGGTTGTCCTCAGGAGAGCATCCCGAGCCTGACTCCACACTAGCCGGCAGCGTCGGACATGTTCCTGGATAGAGGGAACTGCCACCTCCACTTCTTGTGCAGGAAAAAGTGGAGGCTGGAAACCAAACATGCACATAAATGGCGACATACCGGTAGCCGAGGAGGAGAAGGAGTTGTGTGCATATTCAATCCAGGGGAGATGCTGGGACCAGGATGCAGGATGGCGGGCACAAACACACCTCAGAGCAGTCTCAAGGTTCTGATTGGCACGCTCCGTCTGACCATTGGATTGAGGATGATATCCAGAAGAGAGACTGGCCGATGCCCCCAGAGCCCTGCAGAATGCTCTCCAGACCTGAGAGGAAAACTGAGGACCACGATCAGAGACAATGTCTGCAGGAATTCCATGGAGACGGAATACCTGGTTAACCAACAACTCAGCCGTTTCAAAAGCTGAGGGAAGTTTAGGTAAGGGAATGTAGTGAACACCCTTGGAGAAACGGTCAACTATAGTAAGGATCACTGTGTTACCTTGAGATGGAGGAAGACCGGTAACAAAATCCACTGCTATATGAGACCAAGGACGATGAGGCACAGGAAGTGGATGGAGAGGACCAGCAGGAGGCTGATGAGTCACCTGAGCCAAAACGCTACCATTAACTGCATAAATGGTTCTAGTGTCAGAAAGTGGTACTACAGGGATGGAATGCTGTTTACAATGGATTCATCAATGAAACTTTCATCAGCTCCAGAGTCAACTAAAGGGAAAAAAGGTATAGTAGCTTGACCGACTAACAAATGTGATATTAACTGGGTATGGTGGGTAGAGATAGGAGAATTGGAAACATGACCCATTCGAACTCCTCTTACCTCGAATGGGTCTAATCTTTTGGCCGCATGGGACAGTTGGGCAGGAAATGACCAGGTTGACCACAGTAAATGCAGAGCCTCTGTTGGAATCTCCTCTCTCTTTCAGCAGGA
This sequence comes from Valencia hispanica, assembly GCA_963556495.2. Classification (NCBI taxonomy): domain Eukaryota; kingdom Metazoa; phylum Chordata; class Actinopteri; order Cyprinodontiformes; family Valenciidae; genus Valencia; species Valencia hispanica. Next base: position 47,461,869 of record OY747713.1, on the reverse strand, counting down.
GTGAGCCTGGTTCGCCCCAGCTGCATCGGTTCTTCAATTGAAGCAGAAGATGGAGCTGATGCAAGTGGAACAGGTGCTGATCCCATGGGAGTTGCAGGTAGAAGAGCCGGTCGCCGGGGAAAAGGAGGTGCAGAGCGAGCACCACGTTCACGCCGTCTCTCCCTGAGGCGGTTATCCAGTCTGGTGGCTAACTGCATGAGAGCTTGCAAAGAGCCACATTCATCACGGAGTGCTAGCTCATCACGGATCGAGTCATCAAGGCTCCTCAAAAACACATCCTGGAGAGCGGTCTCCTCCCATCCGCTCTCTGCAGCCAATGTCAAAAATTCAATAGAAAAGTCTGCCACTGACCTGGAGTTTTGCCTTAGCGATAACAGTTGACTGGCAGCTTCTCGACCCCGAACAGGACGATCAAACGCTCTCTTCATCTCTGTGGTGAAGAGGTCATAAGAAGAGCGAAGGGTCGGATTATGATCCCACACCGCAGTTGCCCAGTGGGCGGCACGTCCAGTTAGGAGGCTAACCACATAGGCTACTCTGGCTTGGTCCGTTGTGTAGGTGGTCGGCTGGAGACTGAAAACCAGAGAGCACTGGAGGAGGAAACGACCACATGAGCCAAGTTCACCATCATACCTCTCCGGTGTAGGGATCTGGGGTTCTCGTGGCACGGGGGCAGGAACAACGGCAGCAGCAGCAGCAGGTGGTGGCGCCGTCACAGACGCAGACACTTGACCGGCTACTGCGTCCAGATGCTGTCTTAATACAGACACAGTAGAGCCTAAATTCTGTAGGGAATCCATAATTTGATGGAGTGACTGGGCATGTTGGCCCACCAGCGCACCTTGCGCAGCCAACGCTTGCCTCAGTGCATCTGAGCCAGCAGGGTCTCCTTGGCCAGACGGTTCTGTCATGGTGGAGGTTGAACGAGACCCAAGATGCTGACCCAAAAAAACAGGGAACAAGTGCTGTGCAGAAAAATCAAAAGGTTTTATTACAAATAATAAATTGGAGCAAAAACAAAATCAAAGTCCTCACAAAAATCCAAGGGGCATGGAATAACCGAGGCAGGCAGTGGTCCTGGGTAGTCAGAGATGTGGTGTTGACAACCGTCTGGCACTGAATGAATGAAAGTTTGGTCCTTAAATACTGAAATGGCTGATGATGATGGAGTCCAGGTGTGCTGACACGCCCCAGGCCCACTGCTCTGCCTGGAGGAAGGGAAGGAGAAAGAGACATTACTGCAGGAGTGAATAATAGCAAAGAAACCAAACCATGACAAAATAGAGCTTCTTCAATACAGCCTTCGTTTGCTCAAAGCTGTTTCTTAATTTTATATGAGAAGCTTTTCTTTTTTTCCATGTCTGGCACACTTCTTGTCCATGAACTAATCAGTTTGAGAATTGAATTGTCCGTAAGAAATGCTTTAATTAGTTCGCCACTAGAGGTCGCCATACCCCTGTTCCTCATTGTTGGCCAAATGCCAAAAACATGTAAAGTTCAATTTGAATCTTCTGTTAGCAATAGTATGATTATTTATCTTCATCTGATTACAAACTTCAGTTAAAACTTAAATTTTTCTCTTTCCAAGTAGAACAATTCTTTGGTAGCTTTCTCGTTTCAAGAGTTTTATGAAATCTAAAATTTGGATTATTAATTTATCCCCTACAGAGAACATGCCCAACTTCAAGTGAAATAGGAAATCTCTTCCTAACAAATTAGAAAATAATTCTCTAGATTTTATGATTATCACAACAGGTTTTTCCTGTAGCAAAATCTATTATTTTTATTTCATTTTTTTAACAACTCAATCTCATTTTTAGTGGAAAACAAAATTCCTAATTTTTTTTTTTTCCATCTGGCTTCATTAACTTCCTACCATTTTGTCAATGAGATAATCAGCAACTGATATTTCCATAACAAAACATCACATCTCTATTCCTTGCTCTCTGCTTATCTGCTCCTTCATAAAGATTCTACAAATTTGCTTATTATTATGATTATATGTGAAAGAGTCTGTTGCTAGATGCCCAAAAACATGGTACCATTCTCAACTGATATTGGGGCGAGGGCCGGCATCCTCTCCCAATCTCAGGTGTAGGTCCAGACATCTTTCTTGCTTAATCAGACCCTTAATGTTGTCCCATTAGCAACAACTCCATTGAGTGTAAATATTGAAGTGCGCTTAAACTCAGTGTGCTACGGTAACTAAAGTTGAATTTTGGAGATCTTTACTACATTCCTTACTACGGTAATCCCGTAATGAACATTTCTTCTCTTTTTTGCAGTCTCTAACCCAGCGCATTACAAGATTGTTTCCTTTCAACATGTATCTTATCTGTCATTAAAATGTTAGAAGCAAACATCTGAAGCTGCCGCTTGTTACAAAGAATAAATTCACGTAGCCACCCAGCTGCTTCCCCACAGGACCTGTAGACATCCTCCTGTATTTCAAAATAAAATCACTCTGCTCATAATCCGTCATTTTTAAACCATTTCTTTTCTACTATATGAGAGATCTCACAGACATCCCATGAATATCATTAAAAATATTAGTTTTTAAAAAAATTATTATTATAGAGTAAAAGTTGCCGCTGCACTCAAGAAATCCCAACCTTTTGTATTGAGCTGCACGCAGCTAAAACATCCCCCTCATTATCAGCTAGCGGGGGGAGGTGTGTGTTCCTTCTCTTCTGCCTTCCGGCAGTTGGATAACCTTTAACAATTTTGAAACGCATGATCAATCTGGTTTCAAACAAGTCTTTCTCAGGAAGTCCATTTTATTGGTTTCTGTCACAACCCATCACAGTTGGTTTGTTTATTAAGAGAAAAACTAACGACCCATTGTTGAGGGACAGAAGGGGGGTCTTGTTTATTATCAGAACGGCCCTTCCTTGAAGGGAAGGGGGGAAGGGGGTCACTTGTTTAAGATAATTCATTTAGATCACAGTAAAGTTGACCTTACTCTTCATAGGATTTTTTAAAATATGGAAGTGAGTTTTCTCTTTTATTTTATTTTTCTTTCGGCGGAACTTTAGGAGAAAACAAAGTTTAAAACGTTTTTTATCCTCCTGGGTGCTAAAAAAACACATCTGCTTCACGCATTAACCCCTCCTTTTTCCCTGTTTGTTTGAGACGCCAAATGTCTAATTCCTCAATTTTGATCTTTTTAGTTTTATTTTAGATCGCAACTACCAAGAAGTGCGCGAAATTACTCAATCGTCCTTCAAATTCATAATCTTAATTTTAAAGAAATGTTGTATTGTCTTTTCTCTTACATTAATTTTGCATCTCCTTTAAAATCTTCTTTGCTATTTTTCCCCATATTTGATATTCATCATTCTCATGTTAATGAAGTAAATTCAGCTTTTATTTCTCTGTTATCTGATCTATTTATCTTATCGCAGTGTTATTTACTTAATTTTCAAACCATGAGACTCCGTTCAGCCTACAGCTGTTTCACCATAGAAATCTCCATTCACACACACACACACAATCACACATCCGGTTTATCACACATTAATATAATTATGTATTTATTATCATGCTTTTTCATTACTAGTATTATTATTTATATATTATTTATCATTAGGCCCATTTCTAATTGAGATCCCAGACCTCGGCGCGCTTTTGGAGTCCAACTCCTTTAACATGAATATTCATTGTGAGATCCCGGATCATCACGCAAAGATCCCCGATCTTTATTTGCAAAAACACAAACTCGTATTAAAAAGGTCCCGGACCTAGTTATTTTTTCTCTCTTATTTTTTATTCTTTCACGCATCAAATTTTTACTCACTGGCTGTTGTCCCTCTGAAGGAAGACCCCATCCAACTGTTGCTCCGGGAGAAACCACGGATCTGCCTGCCTTTTCTTTCTTTCCTTTTACCTAACGGTGGGGTGGAGGACTTTGATACTGGTTCCGAACCAGGTTATGCACGGACTCACAGCAGCCTGCGGTTCCTCCCGGAGATCCAGTCCGATCTGAGATCCTGGTCAAAGGAACAAGAAATGCCAGGGTTAAAATCGCTCTCTCTGATCTCTGAGTTTTCTTTTTTTGACATTCCGTGGTTTCTCAATCCACGAGCTGATCCCACTCAGCCTTCTTCGTGTCCAACACGCAAGCTTTCAGTCCTAGCTTACCTTAGGGCCGGCCACACCATGAGTTTACCGACCCGGTCGGCGTCTATTTAACTCAGCAGAAACAGATAACATTTACTGGAGAACAACAGACAGAACACACTTTTAGATTAGTCAATTTTGTGCTTCGTGTGTCAGCGCTTACCAAATAACTTCAGGGCTGGGTCACTTCCGTCCTCCGATCTCCAGTATCTGTTAATCACAACAATTTCCAAACTCACGTTTTCCTTTGCTACTTCCAGAAATCACGTCGGGGTCACCATATTGTTGAGAAGGTGTTTTCACTCTAATTTAAAGCCTATTTTAAAGGAACAGACACACATTTAATTTATGACCCTGGGCTCTCTGAGCTCTCATTTTACCTTCCCGCGTGCTCGTTCATTTCTGTAAAAAGGAGCAATAAGAACAACAAACAACAATTATATATTTTAACAGTGAGACGTCGTTCACTGGACTCAGTTCTAGTAACTGAGCACAGCTTTATCTCAGCATAAGGTTTTTATTTGAAACAAGTTAAAAAGAAACTCCTCCCACATAGATCTTCCTTCACAGAATGGTCACAGCTTCTTCACAAAAGGCACACAGGATGTGCCACATTCCTCTTGATTATTCACGGTTTCTAAGTGTTTCCACATGCACTACAAAATTAAACCCTCATACAACATTAACAGAATTTATATCTCTTCAGTACAATTAAGCCCTTCTCTGACAGTCACTACTCACTGGTTCGTCATCAATCTTCGTATGTCTGTCGATTATGTCATTGGAGGATGGGAAGATATCTACATAATTGGATTCATGATAATCGGGTGTCTGCTGTTTGGCTTGGGTGGATTCCTGATGTATTGCAAAGAGAAGAAGCGGTCGGAAGCAATTGGCAAGCTTTTGCAGCTTCAAGAAGGATTAAGCCGTGCTGTAAACACTCAGACTAATGCGCTGAACGAGCAAAACTGTAAACTGGATGCCATGACTGGAAAACAGGATGCGGTGGATGGACTCGTACACGAGGTGGGAAACAACTTGGAGAAGTTTCTCAGCTGGGCTGATGGAAACTGAGCCATTATTCGGATGTTTGGAGCGCCACTGTTGAGACCGTTGAAAAAACTTTAAGGCTGAAAAGTGCCCCAGCCTGAACTAAAAACGCTATCTGAATTGGATCCCGGTGCAGCCTTGAAAGGCTAGATATCACAAACTCCCCTGCGAAGAGAAGAATGTAAACGGAGACTCCCACACCATCCCCCTGTGATTACATGAGTCTGTGAGCTATGGGACTGATAGGAGAGGTCACAGTCTCACCTACTTGACGCACACATATACACGAGCACGGACTTTCACGCCACAACTACAGCAAAACACACTCCCTGAGTTCAATGTCCTCGTTCTTAACCTTACAGTCTCCTGCCCACTCTTAGGACAGTGAAATGATGGGCACGCTCTGGATGGGTGCGACCGGTTTCTCCGTGCGGAGGGTTCCCGAACCTCCCCCGCCGTCCCATTTGTGTTCTCATATGTGATGACTGGTACATGTGCTTATATGTTTTGCAGTGGTTTATTTCAGCACCCCGGTTCGGCTCCCTGTACGGGGCTGGGCAGAGTTGCCCATTTTCTTCCCCTGTTCACCCCCCCTACCTTCTGTGAATCCACTCTATCTGCTAAAAGGGGCACTGGGAAAGCCTGACTGTTTCTGCAGTCTTCCAAACCCTTTACTGTGTTAATGTTTGTAACTGTTTGTATGATCTTGGATTGGTTGTACTGAAACTTAATTTCCCCACGGGGATTATTAAAGTATCTCTTATTCTTATTCTTATTCTTATTCTTATTCTTATTCTTATTCTTATTCTTATTCTTACTCTTACTCTTACTCTTATTCTTATTCTTATTCTTATTCTTATTCTTACTCTTATTCTTATTCTTATTCTTATTCTTATTCTTATTCTTATTCTTACTCTTACTCTTATTCTTACTCTTATTCTTATTCTTATTCTTATTCTTATTCTTATTCTTATTCTTATTCTTATTCTTATTCTTACTCTTACTCTTATTCCTATTCTTATTCTTATTCTTATTCTTATTCTTATTCCCTTTGTTTGGTTCCTGTTCCTTGCCACAACATTTTCTGGTCTTCCTGAGTTCTGTAAGTTCTAGTTCCATGTCTTTTGTTATAATTAAATCATTTTCATGTTACATGTACTGCTGCATTTGGGTCCTTAATACTGCAAACATGACATTTTGTCTATCTGATAAAATCATTTTAAAAAATCTGTCCCAATAAAACTGATCTGATGTTCTGAGTACCTCTTTAGGTAATTTTACTCCCGAGTAAATTCTTGAATGGCTATTTTATAGAGCTACTGTTACTTGAATACAATTTTGGGTACTGTACCCACCACTGGTCGCAACATAAAACATGCAGGGATATGTCCAAACTCAGTGGAATCCAGGGCATCCAGGGAGAGAGAGACTTTTCTGCGATTGATTTGGTGATTCAAGAATGGAGAACACATCTTAGCCCAGGGACTGTGGACCATAGTTTTTGTACAGCAATCTCCGGATCAAATATGTCAGCAGTTGGAAATTAAATGGAAATAATTCATTGTAATGTGAATTCATTGCAAGTTAAGAGAAACTTCAGCTGAAAATGAATCACTTTCAAAAAAGTATTGCCTTGCCTGGAAATCTTTTAAACCACATGCAGAACACACAGCGAGTCTAAAAAGTAATGAAGGATTTATAACATGAGTAGGCTCTGCAATCTGTTGCTATGCAGGGTGATAGACTGTAGCGATCAGCGAAAGTGCGCAGCAGCAGTACCGCGACACTTACAAATATCTTCTATAAAGGAAGATGCCTCACTCACGCACACAAACAGACACACAGCAGGATCACGAGAGTGGCTCAACCGCGGCCACTGGTCCTACAACAGACCAGACGTAAGGGAAAATTCTCGAACCTCCCTATGGCCAGCCCGCCCCTGGTCAGAACCACCATTGCTGCCACTTAGGGTGGAAGGAGGACGAAACGTCACGCCTGACAACCTCCATTGGTGATGGAGGGATGAATAAGCTGGATTTACTCTCCTGTCTGGTGTACGAGCAGGGGGCTGTTCGGGCCCACTCGGCTTGGCTGTGTTCATGTTCCACAGGAGGATTGCAAATGTGGACCCGACACATGTTTGAGCAAATTCTTTTGTCTAAAAGAAAGAAACACTGTAAAGCTGTTGCATTCAGGCGTTGCAGAGGACGCAGCAGAAGGCCTCTCTCCTTCCAAAGGGGTTCTGTAGCAACCGCCAGACGAGGGGGCGACATTACCCCACTTGGCACGGAATGGCCTGTTAGTCCCCTGTCACTGAGTATGTCGGAGTGGGAAAAATGCACAGATTCAGATTGGACTCTGAAAACAATAGCAGGGGTTATAGGCTGCAGTTTGCAGTGCTGCCCACAGTATTCAAATGTGTCATTCAGTCGCATGCAGAGGAAGAACCACCTCATTTTCTTCAGGAAGAGATTTGTTCTTTATTGGAGACAAGAGCACTAAGGGTGGTGCCTCCCGATCACACTCAGAGCGGTTTATATTTGGGGGATGTCCTTATGCCAAAGAAGGGCAGCTGCAGGATGAGAACAATTTTGGCCCTAAGGGCTCTAAACAGCCGCCTCATGTCATACAGGATGCTCACGCAAGCATCTCTGCTGCGCTTCCTGCGCCCGGGCGATTGGTTTGCATCAACCTGAAGAATGCATATTTTTAGATCCCCAAATGCCTGATTTGAAAATGTTACGAGTACCTTGATGTGGAAGAAAATATATTAATCATGTTAAAGGTTAAGTCTCTTCATGTTAAAGGTTAAGTCTCTGTGTTAACTGAGATATGTATTGTTATGCTGAACCAACATGTGAGAGCTCAAGGATACTTTCTGTGTCTTGGGTCACCAACATGTGAGATGTGTTTGCATGGTGACTGAAGGTCATCAGAACCACTCCATTATCTGCACTCTGACCCACGGCGTCTGAGTGGTGTCTTTCTAACAAGGTTAAAGTTATGCTATCTTATTGAAGACAGACACCCTGTCTATGAATGAGGAGTTGTGGATTATTCAATTCTATATATTAAGATGTTAGGATGTGGGTTCAGGTCGGTTACTGCCATGCTGTATGTGCTGAACTCCGTGTTGATCAACAAAGAACTAAGAAGGAATCCTTTCTCATCCTTGTTAAATAATATTTCCATAATAACCTCATCCTTCTTTTTGGCCTCTCTCTGACCCCGAGAGTGTTTGTGAAACGCACAGAGGCGGTGGTGTCCCGCTCAGTGTGCGGAGGGTCCTCGTGGCCATGTTCATAGAAGACTGGCTGATCGCTGTGCCATCTTGAAAGGAGATAGAAAATCATGTGACGGTGCTGTCAGAACAGGGACTGGCTCTGGGCTTCAAAATAAACATTCAATTCAATTCAAAAATACTTTATTGATCCCAAAGGGAAATTAAGTCTTAGTATAGCTCATATAATTAGTTATTTAAGGTATCGATAAAAGTCGATAAAATGCGTTGGCAACGAATTTCGTCACCGATTCGTTGTGTAGCGTGATTACGAGGCCATATGTGGTCGCCAGTCGCGCAACTTATTTTTTTTCGAGCAACCTTTATCTAACAGTCAGTACACGCAAATTGCCAAATAGGCTGCAGCGGACCAGCGCAATGCAGACACACATGGAACATGGCAGAAGCAGTTAGACGTAAGAAGATAAAAACTTCAAAAGTTTTGGACTTTACCTTAAACGAAGCAAAGAAGTTTATCTGCAACATTTGCATGTCAGACGTAGCCTGGCACGGGAGTATGGCGGTGATGATGCAGCATCTCAAACGGAAGCATGTTGGAGCCATCAGCGAGGAAGAGGAAAGCTCAGTGTCTGGGTAAGTTGCGAAAAACTATGTTCATTTTTTATTAAAGTCTCATGTTTGGGAAGACTTCAGCTTCCCTATGAAGTATGAAAATGGGGAAAAAAATAAGACAGACAACACCAGTGTGCCGGTGTCACTTAAAGGGAACTGTAAACGCTGTTAATTAGAGGGGAAACACTGTCTGACGAATTGTTTTCCCCTAAGCTAAATTGGTAAAATAAAATGTTGATTTACTGAAACTGCAAAGAATTACTTTTTTATGTTGAACAAGTTATGAAAATAATTTACAAAAGGAAAATCTTAGTTTGTTTTATTACATTTTTGTTTTCTGAGAATATGTTTTTGGAGATTTTAATGCACGTAAAGTTTCTTTTTAAATGTAATTAAAGGTTTACCTGTTTACACAACAGAAAAACTTTTTTTTCACTATTTTTCTGTACCGAAAATGATTTGCTGACTCTTTCATTCAAAACCATTTAAAACAATTTTTCATTTATTGTTATTTAGTATTTCAACAGCTGTAAGACATTTGAGTTGATAGCATGTTGTTTTGGGCACTATTGAACTGTTTGTTAAATAAAGTAAAGGAAGGAGAGAAAAACCGTTTCTATAGAACTTTTTAAAATTTTGCCTCTGTTGAGGCTATGGCCTTTACTGAACGAACTGGATCTCCCAGCATCCTTCCACTGAACGAACTGCATCTCCCAGCATCCTTCCACTGAACGAACTGCATCTCCCAGCACCCATTGCGCTGCCCTCGACCCATTCTCATTGGTCTGTGGCCAGTGATGACATCACAGAGTTGATAAAAGCAGCGCAAATATTGAAATCAGCGTCTCTTTTGGTCCCAGAGTGGTGCCTGTGAGAAGACGCTTTAATCCACTGCTAGCATTAACCCCTTTTTCTGTTCAAACCTGCTGGACCAGGAAGAACTTCACTTTAAAACTTCGAAGTGAATCGGCCGATCAAACAGACTCCTTGTCAGCGTAACCGAGGAGTCAGCTGGCCATCTGAGCTCTATTGAAAACAGGCCTGAGTCCCTCAGCGCCTAAAAGTCGGACGTCCGCTTTTCTGACCTCGGTTTTGCGCAAAACCACTCCTTTAAACTGGACACTTTCTACGTTCTTCGTTGTGGACTGTGGAGAGCTGCCCCCACCAAGTAGGATTAAACTGGTTCATATCTTTGGTCTGGGTAGAGGAGAAGGTCTTGACGGTTAATATCCGTTTTCTGTTGGTTAAAATAAGTTTGTCAACTGGTTAACCACTGTTATTCTTGGTCGTCTGTCGCTGTACACCGACCCTGAATGTGCATGCCTTTTGTGTGTTATTATGTGACTTTGGTTGCAACCAGAAGCAGTATATTATATTGTATTATTTCCTTGTTTTTTTATTGTCTGCTGCGGTCGGCACGTGTCTGTTTAGACAGGTCGCGTGGCCTCAGTAGATCCCCTTTCTCCGTCGCCCTCGTTTCCTTTGTCCAAGCTAATGAAACTAGCGTTTTGTTGAATTGCCACGCGGTCTTCATTGTCTTCCTTTGTGAACCGATCGCGCCAATTGATAAGACTTGAGTTATTTATCGCATTGAGTGTGCTAAACTGAACCCCCCTCATCCGCTCGCTGTCTCCCACACACACACACACAGCGCTGCACACACACACACAGCCGCACACAGCCGCACACACACGCCCCCTACCCTCGACGTTAACTTTGTTCTATATTTTTGCATGCGTTAGAATAGATGGAAATTATGAATGAAATGTAATCTGTAAGGTTGACCTATTTCATTAATAAATTCCCTTAAGCAACGAGAAGTTTACTGTGCTATTTCAGTGTGTGCTGTAAACTTTGTTTTAACCCCGCGTACGAACTCTACGCCTTTTCAGAGAGACTGACAGTCTGGTTTAATTAAAATTATCTTATTTATGAGATTGGTGCCCCGAAATCTTTAATAAACAGGTTAAACTCGAACGTCATCAATAATTATATTAATATTCAATTATTGACTATAATTATTGATGCTCATATAACCAGACAACAAATATTTATTATTAATAGTTACAACACCTGCTAATTCGATTAATCGAGTTGAAACCCCATCCGATACATTGATGATCCAAACAATTGTTTTTGGCAGCCCTCGTTGTTGTAGATGATGATGGCTGTGGGCGGGAAGGATTTCCTGTAGGGGTCTGTATTGCAGCGAAACTGAAGAAGCCTCCGACTGAAGATGTTCTGTTGTTGTATGACAGTCTCATGAAGAGGATGCTCAGGGTTGTCCATAATTTTTTTTATTTTATGAAGAATCCTTCTTTGCATCATCATCTCCAGATGTTCCACAGTTGTCCCCAGAACAGAACCAGTCTTCTTTATCAGGTTGCTTAGCCTTTTTTAAATCCCTGGCTCTGATGCTGCTACCCCAACAGATGATGGCTGAAGACATTACACTTTCCACAACAGACTTGTAGAAGATCTACAGCATCTTGCTGCAAACCTTGAAGGACCTAAGCTTCCTCAAGAAGTACAGTCTGCTCTGGCTCTTCTTGTAGAAGGTTTCATTGTTCAGTCTCCAGTCCAGTCTGTTGTCAAAGTGAACTCCAAGGTATTTATACTCCTCAACCACCTCCACTTATTTTCCCATGATGGAAACAGTGTTTGACTTAACCCTGTTTCTTCTGAAATCTACAATCATCTCCTTTGTTTTGTTCACATTCAAGGTAAGACGATGGTTTCCACACCTTGTCACAAAGCAGTCCACCAGCTCTCTGTATTCAGCTTCTTGTCCATCTCTGATACACCCGACAATTGCAGAGTCATCTGAGTATTTCTGCAGATGACAGGTCTCTGAATTGTACTGGAAGTCTGAGGTGTACAGAGTGAAAAGGAATGGTGAGAGTACGGTCCCCTGTGGTGCTCCTGTGCTGCTGACCACCTGGTTTGACACACAGTTCTTCAGTCTCACAAACTGTGGTCTGTTTGTCAGGTAGTCATTGATCCAGGGTATTGTTGAGGGCTCCACCTGTGTCTTTAGAAGTTTCTGAGAAAGCAAATCAGGCTGAATTGTGTTAAATGCACTGCAGAAATCAAAGAACATGATCCTCACAGTGCTGACTGCTTTGTCCATATGACAGTGGGTTGGTTGAAGCAGGTGGATGATGGCATCTTCAACTCCAACTCCACATTGATGAGCAAACTGCAGCTGGTCCTGATACGTTCTTGATTGCTTACTCAGGGATGCTACCAGGAGTTTCTCCAGGACCTTCATGATGTGGGATGTCAGGGCAACAGGTCTATAGTCATTGATGACTGATGGGTGAGTTCTCTTTGGTACTGGAACAAGGCAGGATGTCTTCCACAACACTGGAACCTTCTCCTATGTTTGGCTAAGGTTGAAGAGGTGCTGCAGAATCCCACAGAGCTGCTCCCCACAGGCCTTCAGGACTCTAGGGCTGACACCATCTGGACCTGCAGCCTTGTTCCGATTCAGTTTCTCCAGCTGTCTCTTCACCTGACCTTTGGAGACAGACAAGTGGGAGAGGGAGGCAAAGGGGGTAGCAGCATTTCCTGACTTGTTTGAAGGCAAACTTGGGGAATCAGAAGAGTCCATGGCTGAGGTAAAGGATAAAACATCTGAGGTGTAACAGGAAAGCCTTTTGATCAGAGGAGAGTGGGATGTCTGTGTGGCTGGGAACAGGAGAAGGGGATGATGAGCTAGTACCTGAACTGAACCTGTTGAAGAATGTGTTTAGTTCATTGGCTCTGCCCAGACTTCCATCTATCCAATCCTTCCTGTCCTTAAAGCCAATGATTTTTTTCTTTCCTGACCAGACATCTCTGATATTGTTCCTCTGTAGTTTTGTTCTCCAACTTCTTTCTGTATGCCTTTTTGCTGTCTCTGATCTTGATCTTTCTTGTTTAGCACTTCACTGGTGATCCAGGGTTTGTTATTAGGGAAGCATCTCACTTTTCTGCTGGGGATGTCCACACAGAAGTTTATATAGTCAGTCACACACTCATTCATGCCATTGATGTCCTCTCCATGTGCTTGGCAAAGAGTCATCCAGTCTGTGGTCGCCAAACAACCCTGCAGGGCTTCTTCAGCTTCCTGTGACCATTTTCTCACAGTTCGTTTTGTCACATGTTGGCTCAGAACAAGTGGTTTATATTCTGAACAGAGAAAAACAAGATTGTGATCTGATTGTCCCAAAGGAGGTCTTGGTTTAGATATGTATGCATCCTTTACATTTGCATAAAACAAATCCAAGGTCTTGTGTTCTTGTGTGGAGCAGCTGACAAACTGTTGAAATGTTGGAAGTGAAGTAGAGAGCGAGGCATGATTAAAGTCAACAGATATTTCCACAAATGCATTTGGGTGCTGGATCTGTAGCTTAGCAACAACGGAACTGATGACATCACATGCATTGTCGGCAACAACTGAAGGTGGAATGTAAACAACTGCCACAATTACACTGTTGAACTCTTTTGGTAAATAATATGGACAAAAACTTACTGGCAAGAGTTCGACATCTGGGCTGCAGAGACGTCACTTCACAGTAACATGTCCTGAATTACACCATCTGTTGATGACAAGCACTGCTACTCCACCTCCTTTTCTTTTCCTGCTCGTCTTCAGATCTTTGTCTGCTCGTACAGTCAGGAAGCCTGGCTGAGAGACGTTGGGTCGGGGATATGATCCTGCAGCCACATCTCAGTAAAACACATAACACTGCATTCCCTGGCTTGGAGTTCATCCATCTTGTTAGCCAGTGATCTCACGTTACCCATTATGATCGATGGAAGAGATGGCTTGAACTTCCTCTTTCTCTGTCTCCTTTTTGCTCCTGCTCTGCATCCACGTCTCCTCCTTTTCAACTCATCAGGGATTTCTGGCTTCAGTTGAGGTATTGTTTCAGCTTTTGCGATGTTAATCAGCTGCTCTCGGCTGTAAACCACATTGTTGCCAGGGTTGTGCATTATAACAAGTTATCAATAAGTGAAAAGTTTACAGCAAAAATCCTTCCAGCTTCGCCGCACGAAAAACTAGAAAGTATACAGGTCAACAAATGCAATCTTCCTCAAGAAAAAAGAGGAACCAATGTACAAAAAACCAAAACTTAATATGTAGCCAACAGAGCCACTCCAACATGCAGCCACCCAGAGCAGCGCAATTCTAGAATGAAACATGAAAAAAGAGCTGTCTTTTCCCATCCCAGAAAATCTCCTTCATCGGCCTTCTCCTAGATTCAGCTTAGGCCAGAGTGAGACTGACAGAGGAGAGAGTGAAAGCACTGACAGACTGCATGTCCTTGTTCCGAGGGGTCGAGTACATCCTTGGCTTTGCAGAAGGTTGTTGGGGACAATGGCCTCCACCATGCCGGTAGTACCGCTGGGACACCTGCATATGACCTGCATAAGAATTTCAGCAGCCTGTATGGCTGACCTGCATCCCTGGAAAGATTTACACTTTCTTACTCAGGGTGTACACATCGGTGTTGTGTGGGTTTGTGAGGGGTTGACGATAAATGGGTCCGGCAGCCTATAAATTCATTTGTTTCTCATAAATTATTTAGAGATGTTGGTTGAACAGCAAACGCCTCACACTGGAGCATTTGCTCCCTTTTTTGAGTGTAAACCAAGTGTTGATCAGGACAGACAACACTTCTGTAGTAGCTTATATCAACCAGCGGGGGGGAAAGTTGTGACGTCCCTACGACTGCATCTGCCAGCTCACAGATTAATCATTTGGAGCAGCAGTCATTTTCTGTCATTGAGAGCCATTCATGTTCCCGGAATGTAAAACCAGGGAGCAGACCTGCTCTCCAGGGGGAGCCCCCTGTATGCAGAATAGAGACTGCATCTCAAAGTGGTCAGGATGGTCTGGCAGCATTTCAGGCAGGCCTCTGTGGACCTTTTCGCCTCACAGAAGAACACCCAGTGCCCCTGTTCTTCTCTCTACATGATCAGGCTGTGCCTCTGAATGCAGATGCCTTCGCTCACGGTTGGCCACATGTCTTTCTTTATGCTTTCCCTCCAATAATACTGATCTCCTTGACTCTGGCCAGAGTCTGGAGGGAGGGCCTCTCAATGATCCTTATTACACCTCACCTGCCATCAAAGCACTGCCTCGCTCTCAGCCAGTCGAAGCCGTGGCCTCTCCCAATGCAAAGGGACCGGTTTTCTCAGGCAGGAGAGGAGATCCTCCACCCTGTCCCAGAGAGGCTGTCCCTATGGGCCTGGCATATGAATGGTTTAATTTGAGGTCTATAGGTTGCTGTATGATTGGAATTGGTCAGTTTTTGAGAAATAGTGTGCTATGGCACACAAAATACCCTTTGGTGTCCTGTGGGTACAGTTTTGGCCTTTTTGCAGGACAAGGTGGATAAGGGAAAAGCTTTTTCCACTTAAGGTTTATTTGGCTGCTATCTCAGCTTGCCATATTGGTTTTCAGAGGAAAGCTGTGGGAGAGCATCCCTTTGTGGGCAGGTTTATAACAAAAGCCCGGTGGCGGCTCCCTGTTACTAAACATCTGGATTCTGTCATGGGACCTCCCTCTAGTGTTGGAAACTCTAACTGGTCCAACTTTTGAGCCTTTAGAATACATGGATCAGGGACAACTGGAAACTGCTGTAGGACAACTGGAAACTGTTCTTTGAGGACTGGAGGATGAGCTGCTGAGATCTCGTGAGAGCTGTGTGTAAGTAATATGGCGGGATACTGGTAAAACAAACAAACTCAGGTAAAACAAGCCAATACATTTGAGCCAAATATAGCAATTATTTAAAAAAATAACCATTATATTGTATTTCTCCATAAAACAAACTGGATGAGGAAACCTTGGATAGCCTGGAGAGCTACTTGGATGAGTGTTTTGACAACATTGTTATGGGCAAACCAAAAAAAAACACTTCTACCATGCCGACAAGCACTCCATCACAGAAACGCACCCGCTCTGAAGCCAGCACCTCCACCATCTCTCCAGAGAAAAGCTACACTGATGTCCTGGATTCAATTAATAAGAATCTAGCCAGCCTAGGAGCCCGTCTTGCCCTGGTTGAGGTTCTCCACAAAGAATTTCATGCTCTGAGGGAATCTCTGGAGTTCAGTCAAGAACAGGTAGCATCACTCGCTGCAGAAAACCAAACACTGAGAGACAATGTAAAGAAACTCACCAATGGGATGTGTTGTATTCTACTTTTTTGGGGCTATTTTTTATTATGCAGTACATATGTTTTAACTATATCTTTTTTAAGCGTTTAGAAGTAATAGGCCTGTTTATATTATTCAGGGTAGTAAAACATGACTCTTTACCAGTATTTTATGGGGTTAAGGTTTTAAGTAAATAAACTCTTGCGTAAAGATATGAACTGAAAGCAGGGAGGATCGGTTATAACTCTAGTTCATGTTACAACCCTAGTTCATGGTACGGTCAGGAGACCTGGAGAAAATATATGATCTGTCAAGATGTAGAAGGAGGAGAGAGGAGTCATGTGATATGTTCTTTGTTCTTCTGTAATAAAAATGGTACACCCTTGTAGAGAAGGGAGTCAGATCTTTTCTGGCTCCCATCTGCAGGTGCGTCCACTGTGAAACAGATATCTGTTTGTGTGTGTTGTTTTACTCTCTGTCTCTCAGTTCTGGGTCTTATTTTGAAACAGTTCCCTCCGGGGTTTTGGAGTTCGGCGCCCCCACCTCTCTGAGTAGAAAGTGAGTTGCAGAGCATATTATGATAGGAAGCCGACAAAATGGTGGAGGATGTGGGCATTTGATTTGGTTTTGAGTTTTCTCAGGGCTGGGAGAGATTGAGTGTGAGTAATGAGTGTGGCATAACTGATTGATACATGTGTTTGTGGCAATTATAGTAATTTTGTGTTTTTTCTTTGAGTTCAACAGAGAATCGGAGAACGACTGGATTGATCCTTGCTAATCAACACCCGGGTGGTTTTGTATCAATCTGGAAAAGCGCTAACACCAAATTAATAGGTATTGATCGATTTAAACGTTCTCCATTTAATATTGACGTGTTGTTCTTTCGGTTGAGGGCCGACCAAAGTGCGGACCAGGGCTTGAGGGTTGGCCGCCTCGCCTCCGATAGGACGCTGTCGGAATTCTCCAAGGCTGGCAAACGGAAAAGTAGACAGCAGCAGAGCCTGTGTGCTCTCTGTGTCGAGACGGATTCCCTTGGAGAGGCCGGCGTATCTTCCAAACGCACGTTTGAGCCACGTGAATTGGATTGTGTTTAAAGGTCCGGCTTTAGGTGGCTCCGGTAGAGGTTAGTGTTTGATGAAATTGTAAAATTGTTGTACTTTCTTTCTTTCTAGTGTGAATGTGTGTGTGATTGGAGAAAGTGGAGGTAATCGAAAAAAGAGTTACCAAGTGGCTTTTGGAAAACCGGCCTCATATAAACTTCTCATTTAGGGGAACTAACCGACTGAATCTAAAACCATAATTCCTCTGCGAATCTTAAACGCCTAGACAATGCCCGCGCTTCTTGTATAGACAATAAGCGTAGAAGCTTGACATTGTAGAGGAATAAGGGAATATCATTTTCAGTCAGCTAAAGTACCACCATAAGCTAGCTTACGGCTAACATACAGTTTGGATGAGTCTCGCCTGGAAATAAAGGCGTTCAACCTTGTGCAACTACGTAAACACGTCTAAAGCATTGTCTAACACATATATATAGGACTGTTATTATGGATAACTGGTAGTAAACTCTTTAGAATATATATAAAATAACTTTTTTATGGTAACGGAGCAGTCACGTTTGGCTTCCGGTTGAGCTAGGTTGCTAATGATGACAGCTAATCTCTGGTAGCTTAGCTTCCGAACTGTATTTATTTGGCTCGGTTAAACAGTCATTCGAGTATTGATGGCGAAGTGTGGTTTTGTTGGAGGCATTTTGTTCTTGTCTTTGGTTGGTTTACTTATGAGTACGGTTTGTTAAGTTTAACATCGTAGTGAAGAATAAGCACTGTGCACCGGCGTATTCATTCCGCGGTGTGACCCGGAAGTCTTATTGGGCCGGACTTTGATCTGTCAGTCCGGCTGAGTTTTTTTTTTTTTTTTTGAGCAAACTGTTGACGATTTTGTGTTGCAAAGCGAGTTTTAAATGTATTTCTTTCGGTATATGTTTTAATGATAAATAAAAATTGCTTTATATTGGGAGGATTCTATTTCTTCGTGTGTTTCGCCGAAGTGTGCGTCCCGAGTTTTGGCGCAGGCCGGACTCTATTAGGAATTCTTTGATTTTTAGACGAAACGGCAATAATCTCCGTATATAAATAAATTAATGATAAGATAAACAGTGCGTTATAAACCTTTTTAGCTTTCCTTCGTTTCGGCTTTGCCTAAAACATTATTAAGGTTAATGTTGCATGCCTAAATAATACATAAACCCCTTCACTATAAAAAGAAATAAATGAAAATTAAATAAATAAAAACTGTGCCTGCCTTTGGGCCTACGAATTGATAGTTTATCAATTAAAATAAATAATTTATAGAGTTAATACAAATAACCTACTTTGTTAAATTTTAATCCATTTTGGATTTTTGTTACGAATTTTTCGATGGCAGCCGAATATAAATTACTCCCTGCTCCACAGGGACGAGAGTGGCGCACTTTAGATGCCCAATTGTTAGTATACATTTCTAAATTATATTCTGTTTTAGTTGATAAGCCCGGTAAAAAAGATAAAAACCAGTTCCAGGCCCTTATGACGGCCATGTGGGCTCTTCATGGTGCCCGAGGGTATGAGAAAAGGAGTCTTTCACAAATGTGTTTTGAGGAAGGAAAACGTTTTGCAGATAAAGCTAAAACAGCAAAGAGCATCACTGGTGCTAAAATGAGACACTTAAAAGCTGAGAAAATGTGGAAAACATGGGGTTTAACAGGACAGGGTATTGATCATTTGTGTGTTACTGCAGAAAAAAGTTTTTCGGCAGACCATACTCCTCCCCCATATCAACCTATGTACCCCATGTTGACGACCTCTGGTCAAACACATATTTCATGGGGCTTGGAGACAGACAATGGCCAGATTGTACTTCAAAACACGCAGGGTGACGCACAGAGTTCACCATCTCCTTGTGAGCCACCCCCGGTGGGCATTACTCCCCCCCTTCCTTCAAGCAGTGCAGTGTTGCACTGGAGTGGCCTCCCACAGAGGTCTGTAGCCCATGAACCATTGACTAATAAACCACAGGGTGATCTAAAGGTAAAAGATGATGGACAAGATTATAAATTGCGTTTTGAAGTCACCGGTAAAGGGATTGTAGAACACACTGGGGAGGAAAAGCGACAGCTACTAAAATTAGTTAGCAACAAAGTAGAACAGGACACCGATAAATTGTTCTTGGCGTATAATGCTAAATTGATGGACGAGATGGAGCAGCACGAACACAGGTTAACTAAAGTTCAGCGACAGATGGATGAGGTGCTGCAGGATCAGGAAAGATTAGCATCTGTGGTAAGGGGGCAAGCTGCAGACCTTTCAGGGAGTGCCAGCCCCAGTCAACGTGATGAATGTGCAGCAGTTGTACAGGTCGAAAATATGCAGACGTTGGGGGACAAGGGGAGTGAGGGACCATTTAAGAATACCAGATCTAAGTTGCCACTAGGGGCATGTGGGGGCCCTGATTTAATGCTTCCTTTAGTGGGAGCATCAGATGGTTCAGTAATTTACAAACCATGGAAGATGGCTGACATATCTGCCATCATTCTGCAACTCCCTGCTTTGACTGGTGGAGGAAACTGTTGGATAAATAAATTAAATCAGCTGACTTCAGGGCAAACCCTAGCGGTGGGAGATTGGAAAGCCATTATGGGTAGGATGTTGACATTGACAGATTATAATGAGATGATGCTCCAGTGCCAGTTAGCACGTGTACTTGATGAAGCCCCATTCACGCATCATGCACATGATCTTGCCGAGTGGGTCAGAAGAAAATATCCTACTCCGCCCGCGTCTAAAATTTTGAAATTTCCCTGGTCAACTGATGTTACTCCCGCAGAACATATGGCAAAATGTAAAGATAAATGGGTTGCCGTTACTGGGGAACACCCTCGAGATCCGGGAAATAATCGGATTTGGTTTAGAGAAGCAGTTTTAGCAGGCATGCCAGAGTCTGTTGCTACATTAATGAAATGGAATCCTGATTCACACATTTATGATCAGCCTACATGGGAAAGACACGTAACATATTATTTACAAGACGTGCAAGATTCTGTGTTAAAGGACGCTGAGGAGAATAAGAAAAATGGAGACTGCTTTGTTAAAGCTACAGTTAGGCTCAGAATAAATTGACTGACTTGTATCAGTCTAAAAAAGTGAAGCAGATGGTGGCTGAAGCAGCACCTACTGTTGGATCAGCGACAGTGCTGCCTTCTTTTCCTGTGATGTATGCTGGAGCTGCGCCGAATCCGCCATTTACTGCTCCTTATAGGACATGGCAGCCCCGTGGCAGGTCGCGTGGCAGGGCCAGGTTTGGGGATTTTAGAGGCATGGGGAGAGGGCAGCCAGGTGCTAACGGTTGTCACAGGTGTGGCTCCAATGAACACTGGGTGAGGGAGTGCCCACACCCACAAGGGGGCGCTATACCTCCCGGTCAGCCACCTCTACATATGGCTCCGAATCAGCATATGGCTCCTCCCTCCTATCCAGGAGCACAGAGTGGGCCTCCGTATTGACAATGCCCACAGAGTACCTTAGTGAGCAGGACAAAGGGGGATCCGATGCTCACAATAGACGTACATGGACATTCATTGCCATTCCTTGTCGACACTGGTGCTACGTTGGACAGAGTTTTACCAGACGTCAATTTTTCTGGGAACACAGTGTCTGTGATTGGAATCTCTGGGGCTCCAATGATTCTCCCTATCACTCAACCATTGCCTGTTTCAGTGGGAGATCAAAGACTATCACATCCTTTTGTCATTGCTCAAACCACGCCTGTCAACTTGTTAGGCAGAGATCTGCTTATCAAACTTGGTGCTTCGATCCTATGTACCCCTGATGGACTTATGGTGACTTTTCCGAATGGACATACGCATTGCTGTGATACCATGAGTGGTCAATTTTTGCTGAAGGATGACACTTCACAAGTGGCTGATATTTTCTGGGCCAGATTGACTACGATGTCTGCACATGAATCTTCTGCGGCTGAATTTCTGAGATGCTGGAAGCCTTGGCTGCTTGAACTCCAGCCTTTTGTTCCACCGCCTGACCCGTTCCATGTGACCTTCCTCTATGAGAGAGGCGATCCTACTTTATATCAGGAACAATTTGAAACAGAACTTGAAGGCCAAAGTTGGTCTGTGGCTTCGGGTCCATGCTTTGTGGGGAAAGAGGGTGTTGCACTGTATGCTGATCTGACTTCAGAGCAGCATGAATGGTACATGATGGAAGCTGAAGCGCTTCCACACATATCGCTTTTGTTGCATCCAAAACATCAAGCTAAAGATTTGGGGGGAATGGTTAAAAGGGGAGTTGAATTAAAGGATTGGGTTCCTACCCAGATATCTTCAGTCTCTTTTTCTCCATCTACTCAGATGTACAAAATAGACACGCAGCTCTCTGATACTACCATTCTGGAACATTTGCAGCTTTCTAGAAATCATGGCAGAGAAAAAACAGATCATCCTGATGCAGTGGAGGCCTTAAAGGTCGTGCCTGACTCTTTGTGGTCAGATGGTCCCACTGATGTCGGTCTAGTGCAAACCACACCCATCACATTTGAGATGAAACATTCTGATCCAATCTGGCGTTCGCAGTATCAACATAAACCTCAGGCTGAGGAAGGTATTGCAGACACTATTGCAGGCTTACTTGAAGTTGGAGTTTTAGAACCATCAAACTCTTCATATAACACCCCTATTCTTCCTGTGGAAAAACAAGGTACTGGTAAATACAGAATGGCACATGATTTGCGTGCTATCAATGAGGCCCTTAGAACCCCTCCCATTTCTACACCGAATCCGTATACAGCTCTGGCATCCCTGACTCCTGATTTAAAATGGTTTACCTGCATAGATTTTCGCTAATGCATTTTTCTGTTTACCGCTCCATCCTTCTGTCAGGGATATTTTTTCATTTACATTCAGGGGCAGGAAGCTACGTTATAGTAGGCTTCCGCAGGGCTTTGCTTTATCTCCAGGTATTTTTAATCAGGTGTTGAAGCAGTCATTAAGCACTGTACAGCTCCCTCCAGGCTGTGTACTGACCCAATATGTGGACGATTTACTTTTAGCATCCCTTACTGTTGAAACGTGCATAGAAGCTACTCTAGTTGTGTTGCAACATTTGGGAATAGAGGGATTCAAAGTCTCCCGCGATAAGCTTCAGTTGGTCAGGCAGGAAGTCCAGTTCCTGGGGCGAAGGGTGACCGCTCAAGGGGCTGGACTGACGGACACCCACAAGAATGCTATTTTGGCCCATTCTAAACCTCTCACTGTTAAATCAATGCTGTCATTTCTGGGACTGACAAATTTTTCCAGACATTATGTGCCTAATTACACAAACCTTACCACACCACTCAGGGCTCTTGTAAATGCTCATGGTATGAAAAATCTGCATGCTAAATTAGAATGGGACATACCAGCTGAGGAGGCATTTATTAAGTTGAAACAGGCTCTAGCACAAGCAGCTGATTTAGCCACTCCTGACTATACATGTCCATTTTTTCTTAACACATCAGAAACAGATGGGGTGGTTAATGGGATTTTGTTTCAGAAAAAAGGTGGTCAGAGACACATTCTTATGTATCTTAGCATAAAGCTGCAAGCTATTGAAATGAGACAGCCGCCTTGCACGAGACATGCAGCAGGAATTGCACATCTAGTGGAAAAAACATCACACATTGTCAGGGGTTATCCACTTAATATTTTGACATCTCATGGAGTCATGGCATTGGTTAATTCTGAGACGTTTACTCTTTCTACTTTGCGTCAGCAGCGGATTAGCAGAGTTTTGGAGGCACTAAACATTATTTTTACGCATGAAGGAATAAACATGGCTGACCAAATCACTGCCTCTGGGGAGCAGCATGACTGTGTCAGGCTGAATTCTGTTGCTCAAAAAATACGTCCTGATTTACGGTCTGATCCCTTACCTACAGGTTTTGTGCTCTATACAGATGGTTGTTGTTTTATAGATGGACAGGGCCAGTTGAGATCAGGTTTTGCAGTTGTTGAGCAAAATGGGGATTCACTACAGACTGTCGTTTCAGGGAAGCTGGACGGCAAGCAGAGCGCACAGCGTGCTGAGATAAGGGCTCTTATTGAAGCATGCAAATGGGGAAGAGATAAAGACGTCACGATTTACACTGATTCGAACTACGGGTTTTCTGTTATACATTATGAATTACCACAGTGGAAGAGAGCAGGCTTTGTTACTGCTACTGGTAAACCTGTACACCATCATGCAGATATTATGGAGCTTTTGGATGTTGTACAGTTACCAGCTAACCTCGCTGTTCTTAAGTGTAGGGGTCACAGCAAGGCTGACACTGTTGACGCGTGGGGAAATAGGGCAGCAGATCTGGCGGCGAAAGGAGCAGCAGGTTACCTGTCACATGTCCACACGCAGCTGATTGTCACGTCAGCACAGGAAATGTCAGACAGTTTTGCTGAGGAAGTGAAGTTGGCACAGCAGGCTGCTGTGTCGCAGGAGATAACTGTGTGGAAGGATAGAGGTGCGATTTTTTCTGATGGCTTTTGGCGTGGGCCTGATGGCCGTTTGGTTTTACCTGCCGCGTTAAAACCCACCCTTTTTCAGGAGGCTCATGGTGTGGCACATGTGTCATACACTCAGATGAAACGTAATCTTTGTTTTTGGTGGCATCCCTTCCTGCCACATTTAATTAAGCGTTTTTTGAGTGAATGTGTGGTGTGTGGTCAATTTAATCCTAAGCCTACTATCAAGCCAGAAATGGGCGCCTTCCAGGACTTGTGCAGGCCTGGCGAGGAGGTCGTTATCGATTATACAGATATGGTGACCCCTGTTAGAGGTTTCCGTTACCTGTTAGTGATGATTGATCCACTGACCTCGTGGGTTTCAGCTTTTCCTGCTAGACGGGAGGATGCTCAGACAGTGGTGAAATCTTTGATTAACCACTGGATTCCGTGCCATGGCTTTCCGACTAGGATCAGGTCTGACAATGGCACACATTTTTAAAATAAACATCTCCGACAGGTTGAGGAACAGATGGGAATAACCCACAAGTTCGGCACTGTTTACCATCCGCAATCTCAGGGCGTCATCGAGCGTTCTAATTCAACTTTAAAGTTAAAGCTGGCAGAGAACCACAGGTTTCACCGCACCCTGACCCGGACCCTCGCAGTGATCATCAGCAGCTGAAGGGCCTGGTCTCCTTCCTTCCGGCCCCCGACCCCCCTCCTGTCCCTCACGCTGCAGCAGCTCTCTGTTGACCTGGGAGAATCTCTTTGCAGTGGGTGGTGTCGGTTCTGACTAGGCGGTGTCGACTGCCGAAGCCAGGAGGCGGGGCCTGGCCCACCCAGAAGATTGGTTGATGGTGCTGTAATCATCCAGTGTAATCTATATGTGCAAAACATTGGGCGAGATAAGCAATTTGGACTTGCTTTTCTCGAAGAGGGATTATACCGAAGAGAAAAGATCGCAAGAAATCAAACACATTTCACAGCAGGTTTTGACCACCTCACAATCGGTGGGGGAAGCTATTGGAGGCGGGGCCTGTCTGTGCATTTGTGTTTATTGGGGGAAATGTTCAGTTAATGAAGTAACTGTCATTTCAGTGAGGGCGATCTGCATAAAAGACAGTAACATTGGGAAAAATAAAGAGTCCACTGTACTGAATCATTTCATCACTCTGGTAGCCGCCTGCTGCCAGAGAAATAAACAAGAGCGAAGACTAGAGAACAAAATAATAAAGACTGAACACTTATTAATCATTTTTCTTGTATTTTACAGGTTGTTCAACCAATTTTTATTTACAGGTGCAGATTGTTAGACACTGCCTAAGAGGGTGTCAAAGAATTTTTAAGTAGTTAATTTGTAGGATTTTTTCTTAATATTCAGTTTTTACGGTTTCATAAAACTTTTTAGTAATAAGCTAAAATATTTTAAGGGATGTTTAAAGTATAATCAGGTTGACTGACTACTAATTTTTGTTTTACTTATTCTTTTTTCATTATGATGTGGTTTTTGTAGGATGTTTTTGGGGTTGGTGACAAAAACATGACTCTTTACCAGTATTTTATGGGGTTAAGGTTTTAAGTAAATAAACTCTTGCGTAAAGATATGAACTGAAAGCAGGGAGGATCGGTTATAACTCTAGTTCATGTTACAACCCTAGTTCATGGTACGGTCAGGAGACCTGGAGAAAATATATGATCTGTCAAGATGTAGAAGGAGGAGAGAGGAGTCATGTGATATGTTCTTTGTTCTTCTGTAATAAAAATGGTACACCCTTGTAGAGAAGGGAGTCAGATCTTTTCTGGCTCCCATCTGCAGGTGCGTCCACTGTGAAACAGATATCTGTTTGTGTGTGTTGTTTTACTCTCTGTCTCTCAGTTCTGGGTCTTATTTTGAAACAGTTCCCTCCGGGGTTTTGGAGTTCGGCGCCCCCACCTCTCTGAGTAGAAAGTGAGTTGCAGAGCATATTATGATAGGAAGCCGACAGATGACACAGCTGACCGGAGAAAACAAAAAGATGCAGGAAAACATCCTGGATATACAGGCATACAGGCATGTGGGACAACCTTGTCTTCTCCGGGATCCCAGAACAGGCAGAGGAAGGCGATGAAACAACTGTCTGAGAATTTCTCCAACATCAGCTGAAACTCCCAAGCAACATGGTAAAAAACATCACTTTCCACCACGTTGACCAACAACAATGACCAATTGTTGCTAAATTCGAGCACTACAAGCAAAAAGAGCAGGTCAGAGGCCGGGGCAGAGAGCTGCGTGGAACCCATTACAGCATTAACGATCAATATCCGAAAGAGATCCTGGATTGAAGCCGAGTTTTATTCCCAATCAGGAAGAAATGTATTAGTGAAGGCACCCGAGCTCCAGTGGCTGTAGATAAACTATATGTTAATGGTCAGCTGTTCAGGGATCAGCAGATCACCCCGTGACTTTATTAGGAGCAACAACAGTTTAGTCTGAGTCATGTATCACTGGTTAGATAAGAGGGGTTTTATCAGGTAATTAAAATTTAATGAAAGCACAGCTCTGTAAAGTTGTTTACGTTGTTCAATGTGGGCGGGGTCAGGGCTGTGCACTGGGCTATCAGCTCTTTTTGTCCTCCTCTTCACATGTCTATCACCAAATCTCTTTGTCACCTTTTTTTCTTATTCTGTCACTCACACACTCACAGAATATTTTCACAACATATCTCGCCCCCTCTCACCCCCAACACCTCCCTAACTTTCTTCTATTTTTCTCTTTCTTATATCTCGGCTTCTAGACTTACAATTAGGCAACCACAAGCACTAACTATGACTGCACTTGCATCTGTTTCTATGGAGACATGCACTTACCAACTTTAGTCACACAACCATAGCTACTATAAGGTTTGTCACATCGACTGTTCTTGGAGCTGGCACTAGAGATAAAAGCATTCAGATTGTTAACCACCTTAAAAGATTAAAGGCAGATGTTGTCATATTACAAGAAACTCATAAATGTACCTCAGCTTCAGATGTTCTAGAGTCACCTAAGTTTCCTAATCTTTTTTCTGCATGCTATAACTCTAGACAAAGGGGAGTAGCAATATTAACAAATAAAAAAGTTAATTTTATAGTATTAGACAGTTACAGATTCAGAAGGTATATTTATAATAATAAAACGATCCATACATAAAAAGTTATGTATTCTCAGTATATATGGCCCAAATGTTGATGACTCCTCATTCTTTCATTCCTTCTTCTCTGCACTTTCTGAATACTTGGATTGCTCACTTCTTCTTGGGGGCGACCTCAACTTTGGTTTAAATGAAGAAATAGAGAGGCTCAGTACAGCAGGGACTGAGCGCAGCTGGCAATCCATAGATATAGTTCAGCAGTACATGAATGACTATGGACTCTGCGATGCATGGCGATCTCTTCACCCCAACGATAGTAAATATATTTTTTCTAAAATGTCCACCATTCTTTTTATCGACTGGATTATTTTTCAGTCAGCAGCTCTCTGTTGGCTGACATTTCAGACACTGAGTTACACCCTATAGCTGTTAGCGATCACGCTCCTGTTTCTTTAAATCTGGGAAATAAGAAAGAAATTCCACAAAGCAAAAATTGCAGATTCAATACATCACTGCTTTAGGATGAAAATTGTATTAAATATTTCAAAAAGAGTGGGCTTCAAATTTGTAGTTTAATGACCTCCCTGGTACGTCACCATCCATTCCCTGAGAGGCAGGAAAAGCTGTGCTTAGAGGTAAAATAATCTCATTCTCATCAAATAAAAAGAAAAAAGAAAACAAATATTCAGGAGTCAGAAGAAACAATTACATCACTAGAAGTCTCCCTGGATGAGGAGAGACTCGTCAAAATCCATAAATCAAAGGTAGAATTAAATACAATTATTAATAAACAGACCCTGTTCTTAATTCAAAGACTTCGGAAAGAAAACTTTGAACAGGGTAATAAATCAGGTAGCTTTTTGGCTAACCAGCTGAAAATAAATAAAGAAAAAATGACTATCTGCTGTTAGAGACCAGGAATATAATATATGACCCTGAAAGAATAAACAACACCTTTAAAGAATTTTACAAGGCTTAATACTCACGGAGCTAAAACCATCAGATCATGAAATTGAAATTTTTTTGGATAAAATAACACTTCCTTAATCATCGACTAGTCAAACGATTGCCATGGATTCACCACTAAGAGCGGCTGAACTCCAGGAGGCCCTCCAAAGCATGCCCAAAAAAAAGGCTCCAGGCCCAGATGGATTTCCAGCAGAGTTCAATTAGGAATTCTGGAATATCTTGGCACCAACATTCCACAGAATGCTGCAGGAATCCAAGGAAAATGGCAGACTTTTGCCAAATATGAATTTTGCCATCTACTAAAATCAGGTGAAGACCCTGTGTTTCCTACCAGCTATCGTCCCATATCCCTCACTAATGTTCATCTTAAAATAATCTGCAAAGCCCTCGCAAAAAGGTTAGAGAAAGTAACTTCTCTTATAATACATTTGGACTAAACTGGTTTAATAAAAGGGAGACATTCGTCCACAAATTCATGTAGATTAATATATTTAATAGATTATTCTTACTGTAAAAACATTGAAACTATTATATTATCTTTAGATGCAGAAATAGCATTTGATGAGTTAACTGGAAATTCTTATTTGCAACCTTACATAAATTTGGCTTCGGAAATTCTTTTATAAACTGGTTGAAAATATTCTACAGTTCACCAACAGCATGTATCAGGACTAATAACCAAACATCATCATGGTTTTATCTTCCGAGAGGTACCAGGCAGGGATGTCCACTCTCTCCCTCCCTGTTTGCTGCTGCTAGTGGTTCAAAAAAAATAGCCGTCAGGCAAACTAATAATATTAAAGACATAAAATACAATAACATAGAACATAGCATCAGTCTTTATGCAGATGATGTATTACTTTTTCTCCAGCATTCACAAACCTCTCTCTCTCATTGGATTGATAAATATGGAAGCATATGTGTAACATAAATCAAATTAAAATGGATTAGCAGAAATGCTTTTTCATTTTCAAAATCTAGCTGCTCTTTTTGACTTATATAAAATTAAATAGAAAAGGACATTTAAGATTTCATTTTCAAATTGCACCCCAGCAAAATAGTTACAAAATTCAATTTGAAATGTCAAAGTTGAAAATGAAAATGCATGGGCAGAAATGCTTTTTAATTTTCATTTGAATACAAATGCCATTTTTGACTCATAAATAAAATTAAAAACGAATCATCCTAACTGCTTTTTCATTTTACAATACAACAGTGCTCATTCTGTAATTTAATTAAAATTAAATAGAAAAGGGCATTTAAGATTTAATTTTCAAATTACACCCCAGCAAAATAGTTACAAAATTAAATTTGAAATGTCAAAGTTGAAAATGAAAATGCGTTTGTAGAAATGCATTTTCATTTTCAGAATACAAATGCCCTTTTTAAATAAATTTAAAAAATCATCCAAACTGCTTTTTGCAATTCAGCGTAGGTCGTTCGGTGACCTAATTAAAACGATAAAGAAAATTATTTGCTTTTTTGTTTTCATTCCTGCCCCCGCAAAAGGTGTAAAATAATTCAAATGGAATTGGCAATCCCACACGGCACAGGAGAGCCAAGAATCTAACATAATATAAGGATAACCACAATCCTGGGTTCTTGAGGTGGCCCAGGCCTAGTATGTTCCAGATGCAACAAAAAGTGCTGAAATCATCCTTTATTGAACTCTGATAAATCAAGTAAAAGTTTCAAAAATCTCAAACTGGGATTTAAATACTCTATCTGCTGTAGAGTTGAATAATCTAGTCTAGGTTTGAAGTATCTAAGTATTTTATTTTTTCAACTAGAGCAGATTAAAGCTGCTCAATCTAGTGAAAAATTAGGTGGAATCGCTCTTTAGCCGTTTCCCAACTTCAGCTTTTTATCACCCTATTTATGCTGTTCTGTGTATGGAGGACCGTCCTTGCCAAAACTGACAATAAATAAATAAATGTGGAAATAAATAAATAAATGGGGACATACATTTATAAAAATAAATATATATAGGAATAAATACATAAATGTGGAATTAAATAAATGAAATTGGAAATACATTTGATCTTATTTTCTCTGTGCTGGGGCCTTTCTAAGTTATTTTAACACACAAGCACACTAAAACGCACATTTTGTGGTGGTGTACTTTACGTTTTGGGAACTCCTTGTGTTTCATGCAGTTTTTCTTGGGGTGGTAAGGTCTCGCTAGCTCAGTTAGATTAGCTTCATTGCGGCTATGCCAACTCTTCTTTCTCCTGTCTCTAACTCTTCTCTTCTCTTTTGTTCTCTCTGTCAGATGTTTAGTTACTTCCCTGCCTCCTTTAGTGATAATGGTAACTGTAATAAATGTAATATTTTTGTAGCTTTGGAGGCGAGGGTATCAGAATTAGAAGCACGGCTCCGCGCTGTTGAAAAACCAGCAGATAGCCGAAGCCCATTAGCCAGCGCGGAGCCAACAAGGATAGAACCCCCTAGCTGTCCTCCGGTAGAGCCCGCGCAGCTGGGACCTCAGGCCGGCTGGGGTACTGTACGTAGGAAGCATAGTTCTAGGACCCAGCCCCTGGGCCACCACCAACCGGTCCACGTTTCTAACAGATTTTCCCCGCTCAGCGACACACCCGCTGAGAGGGCGACCCTGGTAATTGGCAGCTCCATAGTCAGAAACGTGGCATTAGAGACACCATTGACCATAGTCAAATGTTTGCCAGGGGCCAGAACGGGCGACATCAAATCCTACCTGAAACTGCTGGCTAAAGATAAGCGTAAATACAGTAAGATTGTTATTCACGCTGGCGGTACGCCAATCGGAGGTCACTAAAATGAGTGTTGCTTCGGTGTGTAAGTTTGCCAAAACTATGTCCAACTCGGTAATCTTTTCTGGTCCCCTGCCTGATCGGACCAGTGACGACATGTTTAGCCGCATGCTGTCATTCCATCAATGGTTGTGTAGGTGGTGTCCTGCAAAGGATGTGGGCTACATTGATAACTGGAGAACTTTTTGGGGAAAACCTGGTCTGATCCGGAGAGACGGCATCCATCCCACTTTGGATGGAGCAGCTCTTCTTTCTAGGAATATGGCCGAATTTATTAGTCCTCCAAATCACTGACAACCCAGGGTCCAGACCAGGAAGCAGAGTCGTAGTTTAACCCATCTCTCTGCTGCTTCTGTTCTGTTACCCACCCATTACCCTATAGAAACAGTGTCTTGCCCACGGCCAAAATTAAATGGATTAAAGTTAAGCCAACAAAAGCAAATTATGGAAATCTCATAAAAATAAATACAACTTTGACTGAACAGAAAAATAAATCTATTAAATGTGGTTTATTAAACATAAGATCTCTCTCCTCAAAGACTTTGTTAGTAAATGACTTGATTTATGATAATCACATTGATTTCCTTTGTCTCACAGAAACCTGGTTCAGCAGGAGGATTATGTCAGTATAAATGAGTCAACTCCTTCCAGTCATTTAAATTTTCACATTCCTAGAAATACTGGGCGAGGGGGAGGAGTTTCAACCATTTTCCGTTCTGATTTACTAATTAGTCCCAGACCAATTGATAGCTACAGTTCTTTTGAACATCTAACCCTTTATTTTCCTCATCCAAGTTGCAAAACATTAAGACCATTTTTGTTTGTGGTTTTGTATCGTCCACCAGGCCCTTACTCTCAATTCTTGGATCACATCTCACATTTTTTATCTGATTTAGTATTAAATACTGATAGGGTCATTATAGTGGGGAACTTCAATATTCATGTGGATACTGAAAGTGATAGCCTAAATGTAGCTTTTAGTGCTATTTTAGACTCAATTGGCTTTACTCAAAAAGTACAGGGATCGACCCACTCGGGTAAACACACTTTGGACCTTGTACTGACATACGGTATTGAGTGTGAGGAAATATCCCGGTCCTTGTCTGACCACTTCTTGATAACTTTTGAATTTACTTTAACTGACCATCTTAAATCTGAAAGAAAATTTCATTATAGTAGAGCTTTATCAGACAATGCTGTAACAATTTTTAAAGAATCTGTTCCATTCTTACTTTCCTCAGTGTCTCAGGGTAACGGTGGATGGCAGCAATTCTATCTTTAACCCTTCAGAAATTTATGGTCTGGTTCACAGCGTTACTTCCTCATTGCGTTTGGCATTAGATAGTGTAGCCCCCTTAAAAAAGAAAGTGGCTAGCCATAGGAGGCTGACTCCTTGGTTTAACGCAGAGTTGCGTACTTTAAAGCAGAATACTAGGAAGTTGGAGAGAAAATGGCGCTCTACACACCTAGAGGATTCCTATTTAACCTGGAATAACAGTCTACTGCTGTATAAAAAGACCCTTCGACAAGCTAGAACAGCATAATTTTCATCATTAATAGAGGGGAATAAAAACAATCCTAGGTTTCTTTTTAGTACAGTTGCCAAACTTACACAGAGTCATAGCTCTGTTGAGCCAACTATTCCCCCAGCTCTTAGCAGTGATGATTTTATGGGAATCTTCATAAATAAAATTAATTTGATTAAAAATAAAATCATTGGCATCCTCCCAAACATGATTACTTCTTCCTCAGTAAATGAGGCAGTATCGGAAAGAACTGTAGAACCTCAGTTGTGCTTAGGCTGTTTTGATTCAGTCGAGCTTTTAGAATTATCAAAAATATTAGCCTCATCTAAACCTTCAACTTGTATGTTGGACCCAATCCCAACCAAATTATTTAAAGAAGTGTTCCATTTGGTTTACTGGCCCCATTTTGGATATGATGAATCTATCCTTAGTAAATGGATACGTACCACAGGAATTTAAAATAGCTGTAATTGAACCTTTACTCAAGAAACCTTCCCTTGATCAAGATGACTTAGTGAATTACAGACCTATATCTAACCTTCCTTTCTTATCAAAAGTCCTTGAGAAAATTGTTGCTAATCAAGTCTGTGAGCATCTAAACAGTAACGAGCTGTTTGAAGTGTTTCAGTCAGGTTTTAGAGCTCATCATAGCACTGAAACAGCACTGGTGAAGGTTACTAATGATATTCTCATGGCCTCAGATGATGGACTTGTGTCGGTTCTGGTTTTGTTAGATCTCAGTGCTGCTTTTGACACAGTCGATCATAATATTCTCTTAGAAAGGCTTGATATGTTGCAGGGATCAAAGCAACAGCACTAGGCTGGTTTAAATCATATTTGTCTGATAGATTCCAGTTTGTTCATCTAAATGATAAATCATTTTTAGGTAAATTCAAGATACCTAGAAAGAATCACACACAGGAGACGGGGAGATGGAGTATATTGTCTCTGCAGCGGAGAACTGGGTTAATCAGATAATAGAATAAACCGACCGTGGATCGTCCCAAGTTCTGAAGAACCAGCTCCTCACAGTTCTTTTTTATTACCACAGCTTCATGAGAAGGAGATCAAGATACATGAGTTCAACCAATCAGGAACGAGGCAGACTAAGTAAGATGAGCCGCTACTTTCTTATCTCTTTTGCTGAAACAGTTTGACCATAAAACACACCCAACGCTTAAAACAACTTCATGTCTTGCTACATTGAACGGGTTAGATAAAAAACATTTAAAAAGCACATTAATATAAATGGAAAACTCCAACAATCATCTTCACTCTCAAGGGTTACTTGTGGAGTTCCACAGGGTTCTGTGCTTGGACCAATTCTTTTCACCATATATATGATCCCAATTGGTAGAATTTAAAAAGCACATTAATATAAATGGAAAACTCCAACATTTCCCCCCTGAAATGGGGTTTTTAAATGAGTAAGAAAAGTAATAAAGGGTAAGTAAACTGATAAACAGCTTCTGAGCTTTTACGTCAGAGCTGGTCAGGGGACATACAAGAAAAGGTTACAAAAGTAAGCAATAGCCCAAAGATGGTAAACAAAATTTTCATCTAAAATGGTCAATTTGAGATCAGGTCCAAAATAGTCATAGTTAAGCAGTGTCTTCTTTGTAATTATCACGATCACCCTTTTCCATTAAAAGTGTATATTGGACCATGGTATTTACAAATATCTTAGTCATCATGTTCTTCAAACAGGGGATAATACAGCTAGTAAAAATACAGAAAAGGAACAAAATAACAAGAAGCGGAGTCAGGATCTTCATCAGAAGGTGCCACCAGGGGCCAGAGGTGAGCCATGACATAAAGTCCCAAGGTTGACTGTTTTCCTTTTGATTTCAGGAATGAAGATATGTCCGCAACTCGTCCATGGATTTCAGTCCAATTACCTGAAATGTCAGGAATGAATGTGCAGCAGTGGTCTGGGCCAACCATGGCACAGAGACCTCCTTCTGCTGCAAACAGGGTGTCCAGGGCGAGTTGATGTTGCATCAGCATGGAACGCATGGCTTTTTTCTCAGGGTCGTTGGCGAGGAGGGAAGTTACGTCATTCAGTATATCAGTTATATTCTCCAGGGTGCACCAAACTTCATTCCTCCTTTGCATGAGATCTGCTACTCCAACCATCGGAAAGATGGTGTTGAAAATGCCTTTCACGTCCCCAAAGAGAGGGGTCCTTCCACCGTTATCTGTGAAGGGGTTGAAACTTTGTCTTAAAGTCTCTTTTCTTCAGCTCTCGGTTCTTGTGATTTACACCGTCAGCAGAGATGATGTAAGAAGATGGTTGCAGTCGAGCCAGGCTGCAAGTACCACACCAACCCTTTGGCAGGTATAGGTAGAAGGTCATTCCACACTTCCATATGTAACCTTCTGGGGTGCCATTTCTGGCAGGTTTACAGGTTATTAGGAGACTAGCCCCAAACTGGTGGGTTACCGCTAGGAGGCAGGGATATTTTTGCTGCTGGGTTTGAGACCGAGGGCCCTATGGGTTTCCTCCTCCTTTGAAGCCCAGACTTCCCCACTGCCCCGTGTCTAGTCTCCCAATATTTTCTGAAGTTTGCAGGGAGACAGATGGATCCAAGATGGTCGCTCAGCGATTTTTACAGCGGTGGGAGTGGTCAGTAGAACTTGATAAGAGCCTTCCCACCGTGGACTGGTCCAGTTCTTTCTTTTGATCACTTTGATAAAAACCCAGTCACCAGGTCTGATGAGTTGCTGGTTTTTCTGTAAGACAGAAGGAAAAGCGGGCAGGTGGTGTGCACATTTCTTTAGACTGTATGATCCTTCTCATGTAGTCAGCTAATGTGAGTTCTTCATCTGCTTTGTTTAAGTCTGGTGCACAAATAGGGAGTCGGTAAGGTCTACCATAAATTATTTCAAACGGTGTTAACCCTTTGTTTGTTGGGGTTATTCTCATATATAGTTTTACCAAATCCAGACACTCAGGCCAAGGTCTCTTTGTTTCGTGCATGCATTTCCTGAGCCTACTTTTTATTGTGCCATTGTTTCTTTCTACTAAACCAGCACTCTGTGGGTGGTAGGCACAGTGGTTTTTTTAGAGTAATATCTAGATGTTCAGTCATGTGTTGTATTACTTCATTGACAAAATGTGGGCCATTATCTGAAAAAAAAAATAGTATGAGGGACTCCGTGGTTTGCTATTATGTTTTTACAGAGAGCTTTCGCTACTTTGAGTGCATCATTTTTTGCTATAGGTATAATTTCTACCCATTTTGAAAAAGCATCTATTATGACCAGGCAGTACTTGTAAGGGCCACTTTGCTTTAATTCAATGAAATCCATATGGATTGTTTGGAAGAGGTAAGCTGGCTGTGGAAACTGTCCTCGTTTAGGTCTCATGTTCCCCTGGGGGTTGTGTTTGATACATACAATACAGGATTTACAATTTTTTTTAAATAGGTTTCTAGATTGTATGTTTTAAAATGTTGCTGTATTATTGATACCATCCCCCCTGTGGAGACATGGCATGGCCCATGGCTCAGAATTGCAGCTGTTTTAAATAATGAATTAGGTAGGATCGGTTTTCCACAGACAGACATAATTCCGTTTTCATCAAGTGAGGCCCCTTTTGTTTTCCAAAACTGTTTCTCAGCGGCAGGTACTTGGTTCTGCATGTCTTGTAACACAGTGTGATCAATGAGTTCCTGTTCTTTGGTGTGTTGTAGATAAAGGTCAGAGTAACCAAACTGCCTTGTGCAACAGACTTTACAATTTCATCAGCAAGTTTGTTTCCACAGGAAACAGAGTGTGTGTGTGCTGCATGTGCTAGGCAGCATTTCTCTAAACAATAATTATGCAACATAGTATATCTAAATGTTTCAGTTCAAATAGAGCTTCTTCAGTACAGCTTTTGTTTGTTCAAAGTTATTTCTTAATTTCATGTGAGAAGCTTTTCTTTTTCCCCTGTGTGACACATTTCTTGTCCATTTAGTAATCAGTTTGACAATTTAATTATTCATAAGAAATGCTCTAATGCTTTAAGTAGTTCGTCACTAAAGATCACCATACCCTTGTTCCCCCATTGTTGGCCAAATGCCAAGAAAACATGTAAAGTTCAATTTGGATCTACTGTTATCAATAATATGATTATTTTATCTTCATCTGATTACAACCTTCAGTTAAAACTTTATTTTTCTTTTTTCCAAGTAGAACAATTCTTTGGTAGTTTGCCCATTTCAAGAGTTTTATGAAAATCTACAATTTGGATTATTAATTTATCCCCTACAGAGAACATGCCCAACTTCAAGTGAAATAGGAAATCTCTTCCTAACAAATTAGAAAAGAATCTCGAGATAATATGATTAACACAACAGATTTTTCCTGTAGCGAAAATCTATTATTTTCATTTCATTTTTCTAACAACTCAATCTCATTTTTTTTAGTGGAGAACAAAATTCCACCAAATTCATAATTTTTCCCATTGAACTTCAATAACTTAATCCAATTTTGTTATTGAGTTAATCAGCAACTCATATTTCCATAATGAAACATCACATCTTTAATCCTTATTCATTGCTTTTATTTATATATATATATATATATATATATATATATATATATATATATATATAGGTTCTACAAATTAGCTTATTATTATAATTATAAATGGAAGAATCTGTTGTTTGATGTCCAAAATGGGGTACCATTCTCAACTCAGACTGGGGCGAGGGCCGGCAACCTCTCCCAGTCTCAGGTGTAGGTCCAGACATCTTTCTTGCTTAATC
This sequence comes from Valencia hispanica, assembly GCA_963556495.2. Taxonomy (NCBI): domain Eukaryota; kingdom Metazoa; phylum Chordata; class Actinopteri; order Cyprinodontiformes; family Valenciidae; genus Valencia; species Valencia hispanica. The sequence continues at coordinate 47,425,022 of OY747713.1, read as the reverse complement.
AGACCCTTCATTTTGTCCCATTAGCAACAACTCCATTGAGTGTAAATATTGAAGTGCGCTTATACTCGGTGTGCTACGGTAACTAAAGTTGAATTTTGGAGTGCGTTACTACATTCTTTACTACGGTAATCCCGTAACGAACATTTCTTCTCTTTTTTGCAATCTCTAACCCAGCGCATTACAAGATTGTTTCCTTTCAACAGGTATCTTATCTGTCATTAAAACATCTGAAGCTGCCGCTTGTTACAAAGAATAAATCCACGTAGCCACCCAGCTGTCGCTTTCCCACAGGACCTGTAGACATCCGCCTGTATTTCAAAATAAAATCACTCTGCTCATAATCCGTCATTTTAAACCATTTCTTTTCTTCTATATGAGAGATCTTACAGACATCCCATGAATATCATTAAAATTATTAGCTAAGTTTTTTCTTATTATTATTATTATAGAGTAACAGTTACCGCTGCACTTAAGAAATCCCAACCTTTTGTATACAGAGCTATTTCGGCGGAAGTTTAGGAGAAAACAAAGTTTAAAACATTTTTCATCCTCCCGGGTGCTAAAAAACACATCAGCTTCACGCATTAACCCCTCCTTTTTCTCTTCTTCGCTCCTTCAAGAGGAATTCTTTTGTTTGAGACGCCAAATGTCTATTCTTCAATTTTGATCTTTTTAATTTTATTTTATATCGCAACTACCAAGAAGTGCGCGAAATTACTCAGTCAATCGTCCTTCAAATTCATAATCTTTATTTATTTTTAAAGAAATGTTGTATTGTCTTTTCTCTTACATACATTTTGCATCTCCTTTAAATCTTCTTTGCTATTTTTTCCCCATATTTCAATAAGTTACATTTTACTGTTTTTATTTTTCATTTTAAAATATTTATCATTCCCATGGTAATGAAGTAAATTCAGCTTTTATTTATCTTTGATCTTATCTATTTATCTTATCGCAGTGTTATTTCCTCATGAATTTTCGATTGTACATGTACTTGAGATCTCCCTCAAGTTTGTCTGAGGACAGATCATTCCCCATGGCTGCAGCCAAGACTAGGGGTTCTTATTTTAGTTGGTAATATTCACGGGTTTAATGAAATCTGGAGCCAAAATGCGAACAATTTGTGTTTTTACTCCCAATCTCTGGCGTTCTTTATATCCCAGGATGGTGGTTGGATTCGCAAATCTTACAACCGTTACAACCTTTTTCAACAAATAATTAACGCATTAACCATTTAAGGATCAACACCTGATTATATCAGAGGTTCTAAAACGCCTTTTAGAACCAAACGGCAGAACTTCCCTTGCTTGACTCAAATATGTTTTTGATGTAAAGTGTGAAGGAAAACTTACTCACAATCTCCCCCCTGTACGAGTGATTCAAACCGAATTGATCGCACGGGAGCAAACGTTGGTGGTCTCCGGAGAAGCTACGCAGCCGGCCAGTGAGGCAATTCAGCGACCTGGACTTGTCAGGGTGGTACCAGAAGCTGCCCTTCTGCGGCGACCGCCAGCGCTGAGCTCCGTACGTCGAGTCACGGCACCAAGATGTTAGGTAAATTCAAGTTACCTAGAAAGAATCACACACAGGAGATGGAGAGATGGAGTATATTGTCTCTGCAGAGGAGAACTGGGTTAATCAGATAATAGAATTAAGCCGACCGTGGATCGTCCCAAATTCTGAAGAACCAGCTCCTCACAGTTCTTTTTTATTACAACAGCTTCATGAGAAGGAGATCAAGATACATGAGTTCAACCAATCAGGAACGAGGCAGACTAAGTAAGATGAGCCGCTACTTTCTTATCGCTTTTGCTGAAACAGTTTGACCATAAAACACACCCAACGCTTAAAACAACTTCATGTCTTGCTACATTGAACTGGTTAGATAAAAAAACATTTAAAAAGCACATTAATATAAATGGAAAACTCCAACAATCATCTTCACTCTCAAGGGTTACTTGTGGAGTTCCACAGGGTTCTGTGCTTGGACCAATTCTTTTCACCATATACACTACCGTTCAAAAGTTTGGGGTCACGTTGAAATGTCCTTATTTTTGAAGGAAAAGCACTGTACTTTTCAATGAAGATAACTTTAAACTAGTCTTAACTTTAAAGAAATACACTCTATACATTGCTAATGTGGTAAATGACTATTCTAGCTGCAAATGTCTGGTTTTTGGTGCAATATCTACATAGGTGTATAGAGGCCCATTTCCAGCAACTATCACTCCAGTGTTCTAATGGTACAATGTGTTTGCTCATTGGCTCAGAAGGCTAATTGATGATTAGAAAACCCTTGTGCAATCATGTTCACACATCTGAAAACAGTTTAGCTCGGTACAGAAGCTACAAAACTGACCTTCCTTTGAGCAGATTGAGTTTCTGGAGCATCACATTTGTGGGGTCAATTAAACGCTCAAAATGGCCAGAAAAAGAGAACTTTCATCTGAAACTCGACAGTCTATTCTTGTTCTTAGAAATGAAAGCTATTCCATGCGAGAAATCGCTAAGAAATTGAAGATTTCCTACAACGGTGTGTACTACTCCCTTCAGAGGACAGCACAAACGGGCTCTAACCAGAGTAGAAAAAGAAGTGGGAGGCCGCGTTGCACAACTGAGCAAGAAGATAAGTACATTAGAGTCTCTAGTTTGAGAAACAGACGCCTCACAGGTCCCCAACTGGCATCTTCATTAAATAGTACCCGCAAAACACCAGTGTCAACATCTACAGTGAAGAGGCGGCTGCGGGATTCTGGGCTTCAGGGCAGAGTGGCAAAGAAAAAGCCATATCTGAGACTGGCCAATAAAAGAAAAAGATTAAGATGGGCAAAAGAACACAGACATTGGACAGAGGAAGACTGGAAAAAAGTGTTGTGGACGGATTAATCCAAGTTTGAGGTGTTTGGATCACAAAGAAGAACGTTTGTGAGACGCAGAACAACTGAAAAGATGCTGGAAGAATGCCTGACGCCATCTGTTAAGCATGGTGGAGGTAATGTGATGGTCTGGGGTTGCTTTGGTGCTGGTAAGGTGGGAGATTTGTACAGGGTAAAAGGGATTCTGAATAACGAAGGCTATCACTCCATTTTGCAACGCCATGCCATACCCAGTGGACAGCGCTTGATTGGAGCCAATTTCATCCTACAACAGGACAATGACCCAAAACACACCTCCAAATTGTGCAAGAACTATTTAGAGAAGAAGCAGGCAGCTGGTATTCTATCGGTAATGGAGTGGCCAGCGCAGTCACCAGATTTTAACCCCATTGAGCTGTTGTGGGAGCAGCTTGACCGTATGGTACGCAAGAAGTGCCGATCCAACCAATCCAAATTGTGGGAGCTGCTTCTAGAAGCGTGGGGTGCAATTTCTCCAGATTACCTCAACAAATTAACAGCTAGAATGCCAAAGGCCTGCAATGCTGTAATTGCTGCAAATGGAGGATTCTTTGACGAAAGCAAAGTTTGATGTAAACAAAATCTTATTTCAAATACAAATCATTATTTCCAACCTTGTCAATGTCTTGACTCTATTTTCTATTCATTTCACAACGTATGGTGGTGAATGAGTGTGACTTTTCATGGAAAACACAAAATTGTTTGGGTGACCCCAAACTTTTGAACGGTAGTGTATATGATCCCAATTGGTAGAATCATTAGACAGGATGGGATAAATTTCCACAGCTATGCCGATGATACACAACTATATTTATCCATAAATCCTGATGAACCCAGTCAGTTAGGTAGATTACAGGCATGTCTGGAAGACATAAAAACATGGATGACCCTAAACTTTTTGCTTTTAAATTCTAACAAAACAGAAGTTGCTGTCTTTGGACCAGAAGTTCTTAAACAGAAACTGATTAGTCAATCACTTCATCTGGATGGCATTAAATTGGTCCCCAGTAATAATGTAAAGAACCTCGGCGTTATTTTTGACCAAGACTTGACATTTAAATCCCATATTAAACAGGTTTCTAGGATTTCTTTCTTTCACCTCCGGAATATTGCTACAATTAGAAACATCCTGTACAGGAGTGATGCTGAGAAACTAGTCCATGAATTTGTTACCTCAAGACTGGACTACTGTAATTCTTTACTATCAGGAAGTCCACAAAATGCCATTAAAAGCCTTCGGTTGATCCAAAATGCGGCAGCAAGAGTTCTGATGAATATTAAAAAGAGAGATCACATTTCTCCTGTTTTAGCTTCCCTTCATTGGCTCCCTCTCAAATCCAGTATAGAATTTAAGATCCTCCTTCTTACATACAAAGCCCTTAATAATCAAGCTCCATCATACATCAGAGATCTAATTGTTCCATATGTTCCTAACAGAGCACTTCGCTCTCAGACTGCAGGTTTACTTGTAGTTCCTAGGATTTCTAAAAGTAGAATGGGAGGCAGATCTTTTAGTTATCAGGCTCCTCTCCTGTGGAACCTGCTCCCAGCTTTACTTTGTTTTCTCTCAGTGTTTTCTCTCCATAGAAGATATACCTGGTCTGGTATCCTGCTTGGCTGCAATGCCCTGTTGGACGGGAGGCATCGACTGGGATGATCCTCCCAGTAACTGAACATCCACTGTGTCCTGTTATCAACTTTTTACTTTTTGTAACATAGAAAGTTCTCTTATATCAGATCTTCTGTTCCTTCTGTGTCTCTGCTCTGTCTTCTCAAACCCCCAGACGGTCGTGGCAGATGGCCGCTCCTATTTAGCCTGGTTCTGCTGGAGGTTTCTTCCTGTTAAAGGGGAGTTTTTTCCTCTCCACCGTCGCTACATGCTTGCTCAGTATGAAGGATTGCTGTGGTTGGAAAGTCTGCCCAACCTCACGCCAATGACTGACGCAATCTGCTGGGATTCCTTAAATAGGAAACTTTTTAACTGATTGGAATGTTTGTATAAATGTATTGAAATTACTTCTTGTTAAGTGTCTTGAGATGACATCTGTTGTGAATTGGCGCTATATAAATAAACTGAATTGAATTGAATTTGTAAATAAATAAATATATATATAAATAAATACATATGGAAATAAGCTCAGCATTTTGCGGAGTTTCCTCCACAGAGTCCCTTAGAGATAGGGTGAGAAGCTCAGTCATCCGGAGGAGGCTCAGAGTAGAGCTGCTGCTCCTCCACATTGAGAGGAGTCAGTTGAGGTGGCTCGGGCATCTGGTCAGAATGCCTCCTGGACGCCTCTCTGGTGAGGTGTTCCGGGCACGTCCCACCGGGAGGAGGCCCAGAGCAAGACCCAGGACACGCTGGAGGACTCTGGTTCTGGTACCTAACCAATCATGGTGTAGGCCAGTGGTAGAGGCGCCCACATCATTATCATACACTTTAGGGAAAAAATAAATGAATATGTTAATAAATAAATAAATGTGGAAAAAATTAAATGAATGTAGAATTAAAATTGTAAATAAATAAATTAATGTGGAAAAACATGATTAAATCTGTTGTTTATTCCCACATTTATTTATTCCTAATTGTATTTACCCATTTATTTTTTTATTTCCGCATTTATTTATCTATTGGTAAAATTATTTCCCCATTTATTTATTTAATTCCAAATGTATTTATTTATTTCCACATATACTTATTTATGTATATCCACATTTATTTACACATTTATTTAATTATTTTTTTCCACATTTAATTAGTTACTTATTTCCACATTTATCAATCCATCCAACCATCTATTATCTGCACCCTTCCATCCTAGGCAGGGCTGCAGGTGCCTATCTCCAGCAGTCACGGGGCGAAAGGCGGGGTACACCCTGGACAGGTCGCCAGTCCATTACAGGGCAACACAGAGACATACAGGACAAAAAACCATGCACGCACACACTCATATCTAAGGGCAATTTTAGAGAAACCAATTCACCTAAAAGTCCTGTTTTTGGACTGTGGGAGGAAGCCAGGGTACCCGGAGAGAACCCACACATGCACAGGGAGAACATGCAAACTCCATGCAGAAAGACCCAAGGCCGGGATTCAAACCAAGAAACCTTCTTGCTGCGACAGTGCTACCAACAGTGCCACTGTGCAGCCCGCATTTATTCATTTATCTCTAAATTTATTTTAGTTGCACATTTATTTATCGCTATATTAATATTCACATATATTTAATTATTTCCACATTTCTTCCCACATTTATTTAATTATTTATTTCCACATTTATTTATTCAATTCCACATTTATTTATTTACTGAAGTGTATTCTAATAAGTGGGGCGTTTTTAACACTGGCCTAAAGCCTGATTGGTCACCTCAGAATAGCACCATTTCAACATAATTTTTACTCAAGTAAAGTAAAAAGTAGCTGTTAAAAAAATGACTAGAGTAAGAGTAAAAAAGTTTTTTGTGGATGGGGGGGCTGGTGCCTATCTCCAGCAGTCACGGGGCGAGAGGCGGGGTACACTCTGGACAGGTCGCCAGTCCATCGCAGGGTAACACAGTGACATACAGGACAATCAACCATGCACACACAGACTCATACCTAAGGGCAATTTAGAGAAACCAATTCACCTAACAGTCATGTTTTTGGACTGTGGGAGAAAGCCAGAGTACCCGGAGGGAACCCACACATACAAAGGGAGAACATGCAAACTCCACACAGAAGGAACCCAGGAAACTTCTTGCTGCAAGGCAACAGTGCTATCAACTGCACCACTGTGCAGCCCTATTTAATATTTAATCATATTTTTAAAAAAAATTTAATGATGTTGTGGGCAAATTCTGGAATTTGAAAGAGCAAAATGATAAAAAAAATGATACAAATAAATTATATCATTACAAAATAACAAATATGCTGAAGCAGAAAAAAATGCAGGTTTTTTGAATATAATACCCATACTTACAGAAGATAATATACATATATCTTAGACGAAGGAAAAAAGTGCTTCCAGTAAAAACTTTATGATATTTACTGTGTTTTCACTTGACTTTAAAATGCAATAACAAGCTCAACAGATAGAAAATTACATTAGAAGAACAAAGTTTTTTGTAGAAACAGGTGGTCTCCATCAATAAAGTGCATGTCTGTGTCTGGTGTATTTAAAAAAAAGCATGTTTCTTCTTTATATAGTGCATTTACTCACAGTGGGTGAAGCATCAAAAAAATCTTACTCAAGTAACTGTAGCAGAACTTCATGATAATATTTCTCAAGTAAAAGTAAAAACTACAGTGAGGTAAAGCTATTCTAAAAAGTTAATTTACTCAAAAAAGTTACTCAAGTAAATGTAACTTAGTAAATGTAATTAGTTACTACCAGTATTGAGCAAGTTACAATAAAATTGTAATATAGTTTATATGACTACTTACAGCCTCAAAAATGTAATATGCTTGCGTTACAGATTACCGTCTCAAAAATGTAACCTGGTTACACTACTATAAAGTGTAACTGAACCTCATGAAAAATCATAACCCTTAAAGTTACCTTGGTCACAATATCTTAAATATGTGACACTAATATAAAATACCGTAACTTATCATTTTATACAGGTGAGACACCTCAAATACTGTATTTTAAACTTTATTTTATTAGACTTCAAACTCAAGTACCTTTGCTTGGTGGACATAGCATGTTTTTTACAGAAGTGCTTTATTAAAAACAATCAAAATTAGTCAATATTTCCTTCAGAAAATGTAAATGTAATCATGTACTAGAAAACTGCTAATGGCGGAAAATTACAAATCAATGCTTAACCATAGGCTAAAAACATTCTCGAAGTCAATCAGTCCATAACTAGAAAACAGGGCTGGACTGGTAATCTGGAATACCGGGCAAATGTCCAGTAGGCCGACGCACTTGGGGGCCGGCCGATACATATATATATTTAGATTTTTTTGGCCAACGACTGACCCATAAAGCAGGGACAGCGGCCCATTGGTTCATTTTCCATTGAGAATGAGGAGACACGTGACGGGAATGAGAAGACACGCAACAATTTGGGAGGGGTCTGAGCCCGTCGCCCATGTTGTCAGGTTACACGATCGGTTGCCATGGGCAACACTGTCAGAGCGACACAGAGACGGAGCAGGAAAGACGACTGGAATTACGCATATAAACGGAGAAATTACGAATAACATTAAGAAGAAATGGAGAAGCAGGCTAAAGAAAATGGTCATTATGTGGAGAAACTCACTACCAACGCCAAGCAGAAATGTAGACCTGACATGACATGGGCCGGAGTGCTGGGACTGGGACGGGGATACAGTCAATGGACGGGATGCTGCTGAGCTGAAAATGGAGAAGGGTAAGAAATGCCCCAGTGGAGCTGAAAAAGTACGGCTCAAAAAGCTGAAATCTCTGGAGGTGGAAGCTGCTAAATGTTTAATGTTGACAGAACTATGTGGTGCCGGGGTGGCCACCCCAGCAGCAGGTGCTGCTTCGCGAGAAGACGCGCAATTGGAGACATGCATGGTAAGTAACGTTAGCGTGGGGTTGTGACCTGAATAACTGAATACTTGTGACAACATATTAGCCCAGAGTTGAAGGGCTGACTGTTGGTAGTTGCGGTTGATTTTGTTAAATATGCCAAATTGTGATACTTTCGATTATTATTGTTCAGATGATTTAGCTAAGCTAGTTAACAGCTACGATCGGCAGCGGTCTCTGGTTGCCATAGCAACAGTAAACATTAAGGGGAGACACTACAGGTGAATAGGGAAAAAAGTTAGCTTCAAGATACCTTCATGAAACTTGACAAACTTAATCCTAGTATTAAAACAAACATCTTTTGTATTAGAAGTTTTGATATACATTTTGTTTAGATATGCAAATCAGGTGTAATCTGGTAAAAAATGTGCTAATTTGCATATATTTGAAAACGTATCATCTCAAAATTGGTGAGAAACAGATTGAATTTTTCATTAATTTTCTAATCATATATGTTATCAAAAACTTTTTACAGAGGGAAATAGGTTTCTTTCATTTCATTACTTCATAAATCAAAAAACAGTGTCAGTAGCTCCAAAAAACTCATTTTTGCCCTGTTAGTTTACACAAAATAGCAAAAAAAAATTTGAAAGATGTATGGACAAATCGCTCTGTGATTTTCTTTCAGCCCATAGCACAGAACGATGGTGGAAAGTTTGGTGTATATAGGTATAACTGATTTCAGGATTATTCGTTTTGAATGTTGGCAAAAACTAATTTTGAGAAAAGCGCAATTAAAGATTTGCATTAGATAATTCAATGCAATGTGAAGTGCAAATGACCCTCGAATCCCTCGTTTTGCGTTTGTGATTGGTCATTAATTTAACAGGCATACCATTTTTGGACATTTTTCTTTTTACTTTTTCTTTTTGGGGGCTTTTTGTTTAGACTGCTTCGCGTTAACAGCCGACCGGAAACAGTGAGACGGAAAATAGAAAGCCAAATCTGCTGTCTCACCCGCACTAAAATGATAAAAATAGTCGATTTTAGATGTGTTTCAAAGTTGTAGTTTGTTTTATTCTGAAAGCCAACATGTTATGGATGTTAAATATCCACAAATCTCAAAATTGACCAGGTCACGAAAAATCCATGTTTTTGCCTGTAGTGTCTTGCCTTAACATGAACTAATGTGTCAAGCCACATGTGCTTTATTTGTTGACTGCTATCAATGAATATGACTCTCATTTGTACTGTAGTATGCATGAGAGGAGATGATGCGAGATTTGTGGACTTTTATGTAGTGTCGGCTGATCATGTAGTGGGCTGGTCTGGACAGAAAATGCCAGGGCTGAATTTTTGTCCCAGTCCACCCCTGCTAGAAAACAGTACTCTCATGGTCAACAATAACTGAACACAAGCACAACGATTGCCTTACAAATGTTTGTATGCCAAATTAAGGTAGGACTTCTAGTAAACCTAAAAAAATAAATGCCCTTAGAGTAGTCACCCACATAAAATAAGAATATAAAATGTAAACATAAAATAATGAATAACTGTTTTCTTGGCCAATAAATAAATAAATCAGAATAACCTAACAACATTGCAAGTACAAGGTTAACAGAAATGTTTCACTGTTTACCTATTTGATGGTGTACAGGGTTTTCATATCAATTCAATTCAAAAATACTTTATTGAGGGAAAATAAGTGTTGTTGTAGCTCATACAATTAATTCTTTAAGGAGTTGTTGTAGCTCATGATGGCTCTGGGCAGAAAAGATTTCCTGTAACAGTTTGTGTTGCCGCGAAACTGAAGAAGCCTTTGACTGAATATACTCTGTTGTTGCAGGACAGTCTCATGAAGAGGATGCGCAGTGTTGTCCATAATTTTATTGATTTTAAGAAGAAGAATTCTTTGCATCATCATCATTTCCAGATGTTCCACAGTTGTCCACAGAACAGCACCAGCCTTCTTTATCAGGTTGTTTAGCCTTTTTAAGTCCCTGGCTCTGATGCTGCTACCCCAACAAATGATGGCTGAAGAGATTACACTCTCCACAACAGACTTGTAGAAGATCTGTAGCATCTTGCTGCAAACCTTGAAGGACCTAAGCTTCCTCAAGAAGCTCCTCTGTCCCTTCTTGTAGATGGCTTCACTGTTGCGCCTCCAGTCCAGTGTGTTGTTCAGGTGAACTCTGAGGTATTTATACTCCTCAACCACCTCTACTTCTTCTCCCATGATGGAAACAGTGTTTGACTTATGCCTGTTTCTTCTGACATCTACAATCATCTCCTTTGTTTTGTTCACTTTCAAGGTAAGACGGTTGTTTCCACACCATGTCACAAAGAGGCCCACCAGCTTTCTGTATTCAGCTTCTTGTCCATTTCTGATACACATGACAATTGCAGAGTCATCTGAGTATTTCTGCAGATAACAGGTCTCTAATTTGTACTGAAAGTCTATGCTTCCAGTCTCATCTCACTGAAAGTTAAATCGCACAAAAAGTAGGCACTAAGACCAGTGCGTTTGGGTGTTGGAATGAGACTTCCGAGACTGAACAGTTTTTCAACAGGTGGTTAGGAGTTAGGGAAATAGTTTGAATTATTCCATGGTGGAAATGTGCAGTTGATCTTTTCTATAGCCATCCTTATTCTCTGATGTTTTGGTTTTAAGCAACAAGAAGTGCTCCATTGATCTTTTTCTATGGTATCCAACTTCATTTGGTCCGCTTCATTAGTTGGAGTTTGGCTTTTGTTTTGTGCCTACATCAATGCAAATTATCTTAAATGCGCTTGTAATTTGAGTTACTAAAATTGTAAAGAGTAATATATTGCCTTACATTTATTATGTAAGTTGAAGAATTTGAAAGATCCCAATTTTCAAATTTTCCAGCATATTTCCAATGTTTTCCTTTGTATGGAAAGGGATTATTTTTATTTGTCTCTAAGTCATTTTTTGACTCAAGACACAGTTTGATCCCATAAAGGCCATAAAGAGGAATCCTTCTCTTTCTGTGACTGCACACCATTGAACTTACACTCATTAATACAAAAAACAGACAGTTTCTAACCAACGTGTGCTCCTTTTTTTATTTTTAAAGCTGCATGCCTTCTTTGTCAAAGTGTCATGATATAACAGAACAGCAGCCCAGTGTTTCTCTGTTTGCTTTTTTCCACTTAATGAGGTTTTGCACCTCTTGCTTTATGTGCAGCCTCAGCGGAGTTGTGGAACTGAATCTTGCAGGAGTGAGAGAATCAAGGAAGGGTTGACAGCCATCAGATGTGAAAGCAACTAAAAACAGATTTCTTTCCAGGCCCGTGTACTCTACTGTTCAGAATGCAAGAACAAAAGCTGTGACCTTATATTGAAGAAGGAGCATGTGTGCAGCATTACACACAACTGCAGCAGGAGAAGAGGCGATAAAAACAGAATCACTGTGGGAGTCAGCATAGCCTGCACTTCTCTGATTCCACACACATTTCCAAAGGGCAAGATCAGCCCAGTTTTACATAACGTGGCAACCTGCTGGAGCAGAACAACAGTGAACGTGTGTTTGGAGGTCTTTGAAAAGTGGGCTGTTTGAAATAAGACAGCACACTCTTTTCAGAGATGCAAATGTCATGATCAGTTCACTGTACAAACATACATGCCATACGTTTCAGATTTATATTTGTAGCAAATTAGAAAGCTAAGCATTTCCTTTTACTTCACAGTTAAGCACCACATTGGTGTCAGTTTATTACACAAAATCCAAATAAAGACATTGAAGATTGTAATGGGACAAAATCTAAAAAAGTTCAAGGTAGTAATTGTAGTAATTGTGTTTGAGCAGGGTAGAACTTTAGTGACCACTGAACCACAACAGCTTATAGTCAGTCAGCTTATAGGGTTAGTCAGTTGTTTTTACGATTCACATCTTTAGTAGGGTCAGTTTCTTTTGGAGTTATTATGGAAAAACAAATCTCTTGAACAAAGATGAGACTGATGTCCTTCAGCCATTTCAAGGATTTAATAGCGTGTTGATCAGTGTGCACAAAGCAGTTTGCATCACTCAAACCCCCCAACCCCTCTATTCTATTTAGCAATGTTTATTTTCTTCAGCACTCCTCTGCAGTTTTCTTGTTCTGTTCCATAACCGGTCCATGCCAGTCTGATAGTAAGGCATCTCCCTCAAGGCCAGAAGATCCAGTAGATATCTTGCTGCTCTGACGTCTATTGCCCGGTGATCTGACACATCTCTATCCGAAACAATATGCTGGAACCACATGCTTGTTTTCTTTAACTTGACCTAATGTCTTGAATGTTACTCATACTAAGACAGGGAATAATTAGTCGAATACCATTTTAATTAAATGCTCCCATGACAAAGGGTATGATCAATTGGCTCCAGGATGGACTATAATACTCTGAGAAACATGGTGAGAACAGTGATCCATCCATTCATCTTCCATCTATAGAGTTCTATCCATCTAATGTTGACTTGTTTAAGTCTCAAGCAAAGTGTTAAGTCTGAAAAGTTACAGATCTTCTCTTTGCTGCCAGAGTGAAGGAAAATTTGCTCCTGCATTTTTGTATTACTTGTTACCTCTGTCTATATTAAAAGACCTGAGGGACATATTATGAAATAATTAAGAGGCGTTTATTTGATATTTGTTATGAAAAATGGCCAATATGAACCCAATATGTCATCTGACCAAAAATCTGTATTCATAATAATTATTTTGGTATAACTGTCATGGGATACATGATTTAAATACATTAGAACGAATGATGACCCAGAAAGTTGTATCTGTCAATAATAAGAGTTTAGTTTATAAAAACGGTTTGATTAATTCTTTAAGATGCATTTATGGCTAGAAAATACTCTGTACTACTTTGTAATATTGACATAATTTTTTGATAATATCCATCAAACCATCTTGATAAGCTGGAAGCTTTTATGAATAGATTCGAAATAAGATGATCTCTCAGAGTTAAAAAAATAAGTTTTTCTGTCACGATTGTGATTTGCCTGTGTGTGTGTGTGTGTGTGTGTGTGTGTGTGTGTGTGTGTGTGTGTGTGTGTGTGTGCGTGTGTGTGTGTTCTTGTATTGCTATCCTATTTAGGAACTTTTCTGGCATATTCACTAACCTTCTGAAGAGCGATGGACCTTATAGGGACCAAAGCCTGGTCCTAATATGGTGAACCCCCTTTTTTTGGGTTAGGGGTTAGGTTTAGAGGTATGGTGTGAATTATTTTTTGGTTAAGGTTAGGGTTAGGAATAAACTGGTAATGGTAAGGTTTAGGGTAAGGGTTTGGGTTAGGCATAAATGTAGCTATTTAAATGAATGGAAGTCAATATAAAGTTCTAATATGGGTAGCAACAGGGCTGGACTGGTAATCTGGCATACCGGGCAAATGCCCGGTGGGCCGACGCACTTGGGAGCCGGTTGATACATATATATATATATATATATATATATATATATATATATATATATATATATATATATATATATATATATATATATATATATATTGTTGGCCAACGACTGACGCATAAAGCAGGGACAGCGGCCCATTGGTTTATTTTCCATTGAGAATGAGGAGACACGTGACGAGAATGAGAAGACACGCAACAATTTGGGAGGGGCCTGAGCCCGTCGGCCATGTTGTCAGGTTACACTATCAGTTGCCATGGGAAACACTGTCAGAGCGACACAGAGACGGAGCAGGAAAGACGACTGGAATTACGCATTTAAACTGAGAAATTAAGGATAAAATTATGAAGAAATGGAGAAGCAGGCTAAAGAAAATGGTCATTATGTGGAGAAACTCACTACCAGCGCCAAGCAGAAACGTAGACCTGACATGACATGGGCCGGAGTGCTGGGACTGGGACGGGGATACAGTCAATGGACGGGATGCTGCTGAGCTGAAAATGGAGAAGGGTAAGAAACGCCCCAGTGGCGTTGAAAAAGTACGGCTCAAAAAGCTGAAATCTCTGGAGGTGGAAGCTGCTAAATGTTTAATGTTGACAGAACTATGTGGTGCCGGGGTGGCCACCCCAGCAGGAGACACGCAAGTGGAGACATTCATGGTAAGTAACGTTAGCGTGGGGTTGTGACCTGAATAACTATGGAGCTAGAATTGGGACTTTAGTTTTGTACCTGTAACTTTTAGTTTTGTCCCTGTAACTTATGATTTGTACCAGTAACTTATGATTTGTACCTGTAACTTCTGTTTTGTACTTGTAACGTACATTTTGTAACTTGTACACATTTTAAAAATACAGGTTTCAAGTTTCAAGTTACAAGTTTTAAGTTACAGATCATTTTTTACCATATTTGGCTTGCCTAGAAGAACCAATGAGTGGCTTGCTGTTTTTAACCAACAAATCATGTTTCTGCAATTTCTATCCAGTCATGGCGAGAGGAAGGTAGGGCTCTGCACTGCTTACAACCAAACATGATTACATTCACACTCTATCTGCAGCCACTACAGCCGCTACAAACCACGCCCCCAGGTGACTCAGGCACAACTGAAGCAACATGGCTGCTGCCGGCTAGGTCTCTCCAACCAGGAGAAATCCGTCAAGGCAGCTCTTCAGAGGGCTTTTCCCTCAGCGTCAACCCCTGGAATGATGGTAAGTTAAGCATGTTTCCTTATGTATTTAGTTGTATACTTTTGGAAGTGCTAAAACATTATAATAAAGTTATTTTAGGTTTGTTAACATATGTATTGCAAAGGCTGCAAATTCAGATAGGAGGAGGTGCGTTGCTCAAATTTAAAATGTAGTTAATCCTTTACTCATAAAAATAGATACAAGCATGTCCAGAAAATGTAACTGACTTTTGTCCACTGTGGTATAAGTTTTGAGATTGATAACTTTGCCTGTAGGTAAGCTACGAATTGCAAGGGCAACGTTACCATAGCAACGCTTAGGGAACTCGACCGGTAAATCTCTGTTACGGAGTAACGTGAGGTTACAGACTTAAGTACATTCTTTATGTTTTGTTAGAAATCAAATTTGGTAAACATGAGCTCTGCTAATGTTAAAACATGCAGACACCCAGATCACACAACATCCACGTTTTGCCCTGTTGTGTTCAAACCAACTTTTTCTTCCAATTTTATCTTCAAAAGTATAGACTTTTGTTTTTGAAACGGAAATTTCTATTTTCAACATTAATTACTTTGCCTTTAAACTGTGTTTTGCAAATTCAGCACTCAAACTTTAACTTTTCACCTTCCAGTTTCATTTCTTAAATTCTGACTTTGGGATTAGACATTCATGTCCTTGAGAAGTAATCCAGCACAGAGTAATGGGCTGACGGGGTTTGAGAGATAATCTGCAATTTTTAAGGATTGACTTCAACCGTAGGGCCAAGGACTAAAGAAAAATGATTAAAGTGCCCTCTAATGGTATATGAACTAGGATATAGTAAATTATAATAAATCTGTTACATTTTGAATATGCTGGCATCATACAGACACATACACACAGTATATATATATATATATTTTTTTTTTACAAAACAAAGTGACACAACCTAACATGTTTGCTTTTACATCAATGCAGGTCATCTCAGCATGCAGGCTTCTCCGCATCTGCTTCAGCCCTGTGGTCCTTGAGGATGAGCTTGAGAAGTAGCAGAACATGAGAAAATGATGGTTTGGAAGCAGTCAGCGGGGTTCTCTGGTGGGACCAACTGTCCTGTGAACATATTTAGTGATATTGCAACTTTGCATTGAGAAATTGCAAAGCTTGTTGATGGACAATGCAGTGGACACTCAATGAAGCTACTCAGAGCACTCTCTGCAGACCATCCTGTATGATGTTCCACTTGTCAACCGGTTAAGACCAGCCACAGGTCTCAGTTGCAGCTCCTCATCCAAATCTCTGATTTTTCTTCAGTAGATCCAGCATGTCTGCCAGATACTTCCTGTTTATTCTATTAAACTTTAAAGAATGGTCCAGGAAACATTTATTCAGGTTCATCCTATATGTTTATAAATATCGAATGAGCCACACAATTTTTCCAATTTGGTCTTATGGTTATGTTAAAACCAATTGTTAATAAAATTTGTTAACGTTATTTCTTAAGCACCTTTCATACAGTGAAATGCAGCTCAAAGTGACATACAAAATAAAAATTAAAAATTAGCCCCACATATACCCCCCCTCCCCGCCCCCGATAGACACACACAAGTTAAACATTTATACCCCCCTCCCCCGAATCATATCCCCATGTACGCTCCGGAGCAACATGAAAATGACAAAATGGACACTGGGCTGAGTAGTTAATGAGAATCACTAGTTGTTCCAATTAGTTTTTTCATATCAAATACACAACTAAAGAATAAATGTGACAACAGAAAATAGTTTTTCCATCCTGTCTCTCCTCTCAGCCTCACTTTGCTGTCTCTGAAACAGAAGAAATCAAGAAACACACAACAAAAATGAGCACAAAAACTTTTAGGAAATGTTCATTAACTTGAGCAGTTAAATATATATCTATCACACATGTGCATGGAATTTTTTTTTTAAATCAGGTCTTTTGGTTTTGACCTGCAATAAGGTGACCTTTCCCTGCAGGCTAATGTAACCCTTTACTAACTATGTAATAACCGAGTAACATATATTTAAGAAAAATTCTAAAATGATTTTTGGACCAGTGTCAGAAGATACCAGTTCTTAAAGAGAGCCATGGTTGAACATCAATATGAATGACAGACACGAGGTAAGTTTATTTTCTTTTGGTCTATTCACTTATTGATG
Organism: Valencia hispanica; assembly: GCA_963556495.2. Lineage (NCBI taxonomy): Eukaryota > Metazoa > Chordata > Actinopteri > Cyprinodontiformes > Valenciidae > Valencia > Valencia hispanica. The sequence continues at coordinate 47,407,891 of OY747713.1, read as the reverse complement.
AAAGGAATCACAATTAAAGATTGAACACATTAACACGAACCCATAACCAGAACAATAAAAACAAATACAAAATGGCCGGCCGAACTTATCCTAATTAGAAAAAAATATATATATTCAACCCAATCCAGTTCTTTCAACTGTTGGGCCCTTTTTCCCCCCTTCTTCTTTATCAGTGTTTTAGCCCTCTGATTGGCTGGGTTCTCCCGAGGGATTATGGGAAATGTAGTAGCACCGTATTTCAACCGGAATTCTGCTAAATAACAGTTTTTAATTAACCTCTTAAGCCCCAGGGTCTCTCCAGGGTCTCTCCAAGCTCCTAGCTCGAATAGGACATGCCCAACATTAATTTAGTTTTTCTCTGCAAAAATAAACTCTGTATAAACAATCTTGGTATCAAAATGAAGCCAATGCTTGTGAGATTTAATCAGAGGTATAATAATTACAGGATATGTTACTGTGCCAAAGTAATTGTAGCTTGAACATAGACAAATTCCAAGATTCTTTAGTCACGCCAATTTTTTTTTCTCATATTACAGTATATAAACCATTCAAAATATGCTCCAGTAGAATATAGACTGCAGATAATCATAAACCAACATGTGTAGATTACCTGTACCAAGATTCATGTTGATGAAGTGAAGTGGAGCAATGTTACAGAGGTTTTAGTGAAAAAATAGCTAGATTTTTGGAATTTGGCACAGTTCGGCATTTTTCAGCACAATTTGGCACAAACAGTGAAAGTTTCCAATTCTCAATTCCTGATCTACTGATTGCAAGTGTTTTTTATATTTTTTCGTAAAATATTCAACATATTTATCACCATATTTAAATAACACTATAACACAGAGTTAGGCTTGACTCCAACTGAAGAACATTTATTCAAATTCCAAATACAACAAAATTGTTAAATATACAAATGAAATGGATAACAAAACTGTTCACAACCCCCTCCTCTTATCAATGCAAATGTTCTTATATGGATGGTAATGCGCTTTGCATGCAATAACAATATGATCATAGAGTGGCCTGATTTTGCACAGACGACTGTAATCAGGGGTGGTTTGTGTTTCTTTTCATTGACCTCATTCACAAAGCTGAGATGCAATGACCACAAGATTGCCTCAAACTGGTTTCTCTGCATAGTGTTAAAGGATAATTTAAAATTATATGGCCACTCACCCAGCAGTCAGCCACAACTTCTGTGTAAATAATGATGGATAGGAAAACATATGTCCGTTACAGTGAGTGGAGTCCAAAGGAACTTTCTGCCAGCCTCTTTCCTTTTTATAACATTGATATTGTCGATAATTGTCCAAATCACAGATGAACTGAAGAAGAGCTGGAAGAGAGAGAGAGGGGAGACCATGCTGCTGCTTGGTCAGATGTATGTAGGCCCGGTGGCCTCGTGAGCATGAACCTAAAAGACTCAGGAGTGCTGTCCTCCTCATGTCTGTGGCATCTTCACCCACTTGGAGTGTCAGCAGACCTCTTTGGACAGCTGTTGCCTTAGCTTAGTTGAAGGCCTTGGAGGTATTTAGTCTTCATCCTCACTAAAACAAGATAACAGAAAAATAGAGAAATTATAAATATATGCATACACATCTACATACAAAATGTATACACATATATAAATAAATAAATACCTTTCAGGCAGCTGTGTCTCTCTGTATGAAGTTCCAGCAGTCTGCTTGAGCATGGTGAAGCATTGATGAGTAAGCTAAGGATGAATGCCGAGGTGACTAAAAGAATATTATGACAGAAAAAGAGTTAGAAAAAAATAAAATATTATTACACACATCTCTGTACACATATCTACACAAATATCCACACATAAATTCACAAATCTCTTTCTCTCGCATATATACACATACATATATATACACATTTATATACACACACATATATACACACACACACACATATATATATATATATATACACATATACATACACACACACATACAGACATACACATATACAAACATACATACACATATTATATATATATATATATATATATATATATATATATATATATATATATATATATATATATATATATATATATATATATATATATATATATATATATACCATAGACACACAGGCACTAGGAGATGTGAACAAAATAGTCACAAAACTGTCTATATAAACATCTAAGAACACACACAAAAAAAACATTATATAAAATGGCTGCCAGAGCTATTAGCATTAGCTAGTTGGGACATAGCCTACCTTTCTTCCTCCGGTAAAATCAGGTTTTCCTCTTCTGATGACGAGTCCTCAACACAAACCTCCGATGAACTATCATTCCAAATAATCGCCAGGGCTTCGTCAGTGATGATTCTCTTCTCTTGAAGCGGCATTTTCCGAACGCAAACAAAACAATTGAAGCTGAATCGTCACCTGCTCATCTGACCACCTGCGCATAACTGCGTCACAGCGCTCGCCCCCGAGGTAAACAATATATCTGTTTTTAGAATTACGCAGACCTGTAACTCCAGTTTCTATTGGCCGATTTGGATGATTGACATATGGTTAGAATCGTAAGATCCTATAGAATCACACTGACATCAGAACTTTGAAGCAGATTGGACAAAGCAAATGTTTACTTGGGGAAAGTTCACAGTGCGCATGTCAGACAAGGTTGAGCTTCCGCGAATCAAATGTAAAAAATAATGGCAAAGGATTACGTTTTTTTCACTTTTTCTTTTCTAAATACACACTGGATATTTTAGTTATTCTGGAAATACAGTCATATCACGGTGGATTATTCTTTTCAGCACGGAAAAAACAAAGGTAAGAAAAAATTTATGCTCTTTTTTTTCAAATGCTGTACGTATTTTTGGGCTTATTTTGCTGCTCATTTGCTGAAATTTGCACGTAGTGTGATGAAAAAGTTTGCTCGGTTCGGTTCGGCAGGGTGACCGACAGGTTCGGTTGAATGTGTTCATGTAAAAATCGCAAAATAGCACTACTGTTCCTTTAATTGCTTATTATTTTTTCTGGGTTTGGAGGTCACAGAAAATATTTATATGAGTCTTTAGCTGAGATTCTGAGGTTTGTAATGATAGGACATGTTTAGCAATCAGTGACCACAGGTAAGCCAAATTCTGACATTTCCCCGCCCTTCCCCCACAGTGAACCGGCGGCGGGGCAATGGGGCTTAAGAGGTTAATCAATGAAATCTTATTTACTTGACAGTTTATCAATGAATTATTTATTTATTTGACGGTTTTTAATGAATTTCTTATTTATTTGACAGGTTTTAATGAATTTTATTTCACAATTAATTATTTAAGCATATTTTAGTGAAATGTTATTTTATAAAAATATATATAGATATTTAGGGGGGTTTGTTCTTTAAAGACTTTCTTCCAAACCTGGGTTACAGTCTCCCCTGCTGAATTAATGTACGTCCCTGTACATGGAAAAAAAATCAGACACACTGAATTTGAGGCTTGCAGGGCGGAGAAACTGTTATGGCTACTTGATCATCACTTAAAGGATCAGACAATACAGCGGTCAGCCCATGTAAAAATGATTTCACCACTGTGACCAGGGGGTTTCCAAGTTCTGGGTAATCAAGTCTCTTTGGTGGTCGACGTTCTCTGCCCAATTTCCTGATAGGGGTGTCTGTGATATTTATCCCCCCTCTTTCCTCTATTTTGTCCATTTCAAGTAGTCTTTCATTCAGAGGTCCATTGTCCTCAGGCCTGTCGGTTCCTTCTTCTCCAACTGTCATCTGGGTTGACATTGAAGGTGGTTCAATACCAGGATCACTAGGATCAGGTGAGGTTGCTCTCCCCACACAGGGTTCTTCTTCATTTAGGTTGGTGTCAGCTTGGTGACCTTTGCTGTTGTCCCTTTCAGGTACTGCAGCGGTCGGAGTGACTCTTTCAGCAGGTAAGTAGTCTCCAGTTACATAATCATTGGTAGTTCTGTCGGGTTTGGGGGAACGGATTAGAACATCAACAGACATACCTGGTGGTTTCGACATTTCAGGTAAGTGATCTAAGACCTGGGCATTTACTGGGCTCTCAATGCGACAGCTATCCAGAAGTGCAGTTTGTTGCCCACCTTGTTCGTTGGATGTTAGATCATGCAGAGGTTCTGGAATCTCACGAGTCGGGAGTAGATGTGGTTCTGGGCTGTCATTGAACCAGACAACAGGGATGTACTCTTCATCCTCTTCTTCAGAGAATACAGCGTCAGCAACTGGATAAGCCCGAGTTGCTACTCTTCGCTTTACAGATGGCTTAACAGGATTGTTGGCCTTTTCCATGGGTAAGAATCCACACGGAAGGAGTAAGTCTCTGTGTAGTGTCCTCAGTGGCCCTTCAGAGGTCTCTGGTCTGACCTTGTAGACAGGGAGAGTTCCTGCCCTGCTCACCACAACATGGACGCTGGACTCCCATTTGTCAGAGATCTTGTGTTTGCCCCTGATACGGACATTTCGGACTAAGACTCTGTCTCCGGGTTCCAAATCGGAGGCAAGAACACATTTGTCAAATCGTTTTTTGTTCTTTTGTGCGATCTTTGCGGCATTGGTCGTGGCCAACTTGTAGCTTTCTTCCAGGCGTGATTTGAGATTTCGGACATACTCTGAGTGTGATGAGTGTTGGTTATCCTGCAGCAGTAATCCAAACGACAAATCAACCGGTAAGCGAGCTTGTCGCCCGAACATTAGCTCGTACGGTGTAAAGCCTGTAACTTCGTTCCTTGTGCAATTGTAAGCATGGACAAGAGGTCTGACGAAATCTCGCCAATGTGCCTTCTCTTTGTTCTGAAGGGTACCTAACATGTCAAGTAAGGTACGATTGAATCGTTCCACGGGATTACCCCTCTGGTGGTATGGGGTGGTTCTTGTCTTGTGAATACCAGCCACTTGACAAAGCTCCTTTATCATCCGGGATTCAAAATCTGGCCCTTGGTCGCTGTGCAACTTTTCTGGCATGCCATAGTGATTGGGTGTTGGGATTGCAAGAGCGAATTTGGTGAAATGGTCCGTGATTACAAGGATGTCTTTGGTGCCACTCTTATCAGGTTCAAGGGAAAGGAAATCTATACAGAGAAGTTCGAGGGGCCTTGTGGTTGTGATGTTAACGAGGTGTGCAGCTTTCTCTGGTAGCGCTTTCCTTCTGATGCACCTGCCACAAGTCTTCACTTTCTTCTCCACATCCATAGCCATCCTTGGCCAGTAGAACCTGCTTCTGGCAAGATCTAGGGTGCGGTCCACTCCCATATGACCCATATGGTCGTGGAGGCTAGTTAAAACTGTGCCCCGGAGCTCAACAGGGAGGACAAGTTGGTACAATATTTTGGAACTTTCTTGGCGTCGTCTGTACAGAACGTTATTCACCAGCTCAAGGCGACTCAACTCCCTTAATAGAAGAGGAAGTTCAGGGAGTTCCTCCCGCAGGGTAGGACGTGGTGTACTCCCACTCTCAATTTGGAAGATGACATGTTTTAGGCATTGATCTGATCTCTGCTTAGCTGCAATGTCGGCTTCAGACAGGTGGGGAATGTCAGGGAAGTCATCTGCTTGTTGAAAGCAACTTGGCACCGCATTCCCAGAGATGGCTAGGCACTCAACCAGAACAATGTTGTCAGCGCCATTGCCATCATCCTCAGAGCTGTAGATCAGCTGCCTCTCACAAATTGCTTGGATGACTTCCTCGCTGACAGCGTCAACGTTCTCCGGAACAGATAGGTGACCCTTTGTGAATTGAAAAATGCGTTCTCTCTCTTTCTGTGACTTAGGATCATCCTCTAGCTTTCCGTGTGGCCTGCAAGAAAGACCATCAGCATCAACGTTCTGTTTTCCTGGGCGGTAGATGAGCTTGAAGGAGAAAGTGGATAATGCTGCTAACCACCTGTAGCTCGTCGCATCCAGTTTTGCTGAGGTCAGTACATAGGTTAGTGGATTGCTATCTGTTACAACAGTGAAGTGGTTGCCATAGAGATAATCTGCAAACTTTTCAGTGACTGACCATTTTAGCGCCAAAAACTCTAATTTATGCGCTGGGTAGCAACTTTCACTCCGTGACAACCCTCTGCTTGCATAGCCAATCACTCTCATCTGACCTTCCTGTTCTTGATAGAGGACTGAGCCTAGCCCAGTAGTGCTGGCATCTGTGTGAAGCACGTATGGTCTCTGAGGGTCGGCAAATCCCAGCACAGGGGCGGTGGTCAGTTTATGAATTATCTCCTCAAATGCTTGTTGGCAGGTGGGAGTCCATCTTTCCCTGAAGGGTTCTTTTGGGTCTCGGTACTTGCCCAGTTTATCTGGTATCTTGAGTCCTTTCCGGGAAGGTGGATATCCAGAAGTCAGGTCATGGAGGGGCTTCATGATGTTGGAATATCCTTTGACAAATCTCCTATAATATCCTGCAAAACCGAGGAAGGATCTAAGTTCTCGAAGACTTTTTGGGACAGGCCAGGTCCTGAGAGCAGCTGTCTTCTCTGGATCAGTCTGTACCCCATCTCTTGAGACTACGTGTCCAAGGTAACGGACTGATGTCTGTAAAAAGACACATTTGTCGGGGGAAAATTTGAGACCAAATTCTTTTAATCTGGAGAGCACCTTCATTAGCCTCTCTTCATGTTCCTCAAGGGTCTTGGAGAAGATTATTAAGTCGTCAAGGAATACAAGCAGTCTTTCAGATGAATGTCCCCCATGCACTTCTCCATTAACCTCTGAAACGTGCTCGGGGCATTTGTCACCCTTTGAGGCATCCTATTAAACTCCCAGAAGCCGAGGGGGCACACAAAGGCGGTTTTTGGTTTATCTGCTTCTTCAACTTCTATCTGGTAGTAACCTGATTTCAGGTCAAGTACAGAAAACCACTGGGAGCCATTTAGTGCACTAAACGTGTCCTCAAGCTTAGGGAGAGAGTATGCATCCTTTATGGTTTGGAGGTTTAAACCCCGGTAGTCTATGCATAATCTGAATTGTCCATTCTTCTTTCTCACCACCACAATAGGTGAAGAGAACGGAGACTCGGATTCCCTGATGACTCCTGCATCAAGGAGTTCCTGGATATGGCTGCGAACTGCTTCAATGTCCTGTGGGTGGATTGGGGGTGCACGCTGCTTGAAAGGAGTTTCATCTGAAAGCTTTATATGATGTTTTACTTTGTCTGTGCGGCCAAAATCTGTGTCATGCGACGCAAACACATCACTCATACTGTTCAGTCGTCTTGTCATGTGGTCTTTCCACTCAGGTGAAATCGGGGACTCACCAAAATTAAAATGTAGGGCGGACTTTGGAGGCATTTCCAGAGGTTCTTGGGATGATCTGGCTGATCCTGCGGCACTGAGCTGCTTCGAACAGACGATCTGGTAGGTGTTCATCTGTGCTATGATGCACTTTGGGAGAATGACAACATCGTGGTCAGACTCATTGTAGATGTGGACAGGTACCTTGTAGGGCCGCCGGGGCGTAAGTTGAACCAGGGTAGATTTAACAAACAACCCTCCAGGCAAGGAGGATGAGTCTGGATGCTCAATCAGGACAGATTTCTCGTTTAGAACCCCACTGGCGGTGGAGACCCCCTCAAGTATGACAACTTTCCCAGCCGTGACTACTTGGGAGCTATTCTCCAGCCTCACCATGGCATGGGGTTCGGGATCCATCGCACGTCTGTGTCTCACTTCAAGCACCTTAAGCACTGCTCTTTATCCGTTTGGGATAGGTTGGTGGGAAATCCCGGTTTTCGAGCAGACATCGTAAAGGACATCGAGAGTGTTGGTTCCTATTAACACAAGAGGTTCAGTGACAGTGCTTAGGTTGGGGACAACCAAGGCAAGTGTGTTTACTTCCGTTGGCGTTCCTATAAATTCCTTTGGAAACGTTACAACCATTTCAATATATCCTAAGTAGGGGACTGATTGCCCTGCGGCTCCCTCCACCTCTAGGATGTTATGAAGTGGTTTTATCTTTTGATCTGAGAGATGTTGGTCATAAAATGACTGTGGAACTGTTGTTACTTGTGAACCTGTGTCGAGCAAGCAGTTGATTTCCTTATACTTACCAGCGCTGTACTTTTGGTTCCAATTAGTCCTTTAGGAAGCTTGAATTGGAGGTTGGTATCCATTCCCGTTTGGTTTTCACTTGTGCAGGCTTGACAGCTTGCAGCGACACTCTTCACTGAGGGACTTTTGTTAACCTCAGCTCCTGTACGTCCCACCACAGAAGTCGTTAGTCGTTTAAATCTAAACTGGGGGTGGTCTTAATCTGCCACTCATTTTGCTTCTTTTCTAACTGTTTACGCTTCTCAGCCACCAAAGCAGGATTGGGGGCCTCAGTGCATAATGAAGAGATGTGGCCATCCTCCCCACACTTAAAGCAGTACCAGGGTCGGGGTTTACCTGTGTGCTTTGTATCCGTCTGTGTTCGTATGTTTCCATTTGGTTTTCCTTGAATTGGAGCTCTTTGTGCTTTTGCCTTTTTACATGTTCCTTTTTTCTGCTCCATAATTGAGGCTAGTTGACTCTGTAATGTGGCAACCTGCTTGGCAAGGCTCTCAATGGCATTGAGGCAATCTTCTGGCCGTTGTCTTAGATCAGCGTCCACACTGTGAGACTGAAGTTGGACTTTCTGGCGTGTGGTGCTCAGATGTCTCTTCATGCGGTAGGCTTTTGTCCGTCACCGATCTTCCTCTGTACGGAGCATTAACATAAGCTCCCCAAATGCTGGCGGGTTGCTCTTTACTTGTTCAAGCTGCAAGGTGGATAGCAGGGTGCTATCCCAGCAACCCCTACAAAACTGCTTCAGGAGGTGTTTGTCGACTTCTCTTGGTGCAACTCCACCTCTCTTTACTGCCAGGTTTAATGCTGACTGCAGCCGATGAAGGTAAGTAGAAGCTTCCTCCCCTGGATCTTGGAATGTATTCAGAAATTGGGCGAATAACTTTTCCCCATCTTCCACAGTACTGAAAGCAGAGTCAAGCACTTGCAGGAAGGCCAGAGGGGGAGAATTGAGTTGCAGTCCTTTAATCACATCTGATGCAGGTGGAAGCAAACTCTCCACTATCTTCCTGGTAATCTGCAATGGAAGCATGTCAGGATCGCTCAACAGCAGCTCAATGTGTGACCGCCAGGTATCATAATCAGTTTGATTGTTGGGCCTTGGATTCTTTCCGGAGAAAGAGCGGAGTCTGACTTGGGACTGAAAATGAAGGTTGGTTGCTTCGCTTCTCACGATGTGTTCCACTACAACCTTCTGAATTTCTGGCGGATTCATGTCATTTGCTTATAGTGAGGGGGTCATGTTGGACCTACCAGCAGGATCGGTATTAGGTGAGATAAAGGTACCCCTTTTGTCGAGGGTACCTCTGGCCGAAGTAGGGGAGTTCTGCTCTGTTGAACCCACTATCCCCTGAGAGTCGATCGGAATTTCAGCTTGGGTAGCAGAAAACGCCTCTGAGGCAGAGCCCAAAGTTTCAATATCTCTACTGATTTGGAACACTGCATTTTTAAGAATGTGTTCATATTCACCGCCGCTAAATTTAGCTAGAGCTTTAAGATCAGATAGATAAGTTTTGGTAATGCTACCACCAACTTTAGTTTGGTACGCACTGCTCAGCGCTCTAATCGTGTAAACCACGAAGGGATTGTCTTTTAAGACGTAATTGTAAGGTAACATTACACTTAATGCCTCTACAGCAGCGCCGTTTGAATACTCAACGATCAGGTTTTGATAAAAATCAGATGCATCTTCATCAACAAGAATAGTTCTGTGGATAGACCCATATTTCTTCAGAAAATCTATAACCTGTTCATCTTGTTCACCTGCCTGAGTCAGCCCACTCATAACAACTGCATTTGGGATTTTTACACCACATTTCTGTATGAAGTCCATACCGGAATGTATTCAAAATTGATGTTCAATCTCGCGGCTCTCCTGGCTGGCTCGCCAAGTTATGTAACCCTTTACTAACTATGTAATAACCGAGTAACATATATTTAAGAAAAATTCTAAAATGATTTCTGGACCAATGTCAGAAGATACCAGTTCTTAAAGAGAGCCATGGTTGAACATCAATATGAATAAGTTTATTTTCTTTTGGTGTATTCACTTATTGATGAAAGGAATCATAATTAAAGATTGAACACATTACCACGAATCCATAACCAGAACAATAAAAAAAAATACAAAATGGCCGGCCGAACTTATCCTAATTAGAAAAAAATATATTCATTCAACCCAATCCAGTTCTTTCAACTGTTGGGCCCTTTTTTTCCCCTTCTTCTTTATCAGTGGTTTGTCTCCAAGGTATCAGTGTTCGTTTTGTCCTACCACAAAGACGTTGGATGGGAGAGATACTACACGCGCTTCAGTCCTGTGGTTCAAATGGCTCGCCACCCAGCTTCCGCTGGGAATATTCCAAGGGTTCAGGCTCCGAATATCTGATGAGGATTCACAAGGATGCTCCAGCTGAGCAAGCTCACCATTCAGTGTCCGGATCTGTCCATAAATAAAAACCTGACCGTTGAGTCAAAGGTGTGGTTTCTCTGTTTCAGTTAGCATCTGCGCCCACCGAGTGCTAATGACGGAGTTCCCACGGATGATGAAGGATTATAGTTCACAATTTCTAGCAGAACTCACGGTGCTCTCTCTCACTTACAGGAAGTGCAAAACCGGAAGTCATGACCTCGATCGGTTTTAGCCCTCTGATTGGCTGGGTTCTCCCAAGGGATTATGGGAAATGTAGTAGCACCGTATTTCAACCGGAATTCTGCTAAATAACAGTTTTTAATCAATGAAATCTTATTTACTTGACAGTTTATCAATGAATTATTTATTTATTTGACGGATTTTAATGAATTTCTTATTTATTTGACAGGTTTTAATGAATTTTATTTCACAATTAATTATTTAAGCATATTTTAGTGAAATGTTATTTTATAAAAATATATATAGATATTTAGGGGGGTTTGTTCTTTAAAGACTTTCTTCCAAACCTGGGTTACACTAATATTCTCAGAAATTTTACTAAAAACAGGGACAAAAAACAAGCGAAGAGGGGAAACAGGCAACTGTGTTAATCTGTGAAAGCAAGACTAGTTTTTACGACACAGGAGGAACTACAGTATACTGAGATCACAGGTTCTGTGGTGTTTGAAGGTTAAAACTGCACTACAAGCACAAGGTGAATAACTGGATTTATTCTACCTCCATGATACAGTGGGCAAATTCTTTGCTCCAATGAGGAGGTGAGCATTTCTTCTAGAAGAAGCCATCCTCTCTTTGGCCCCTAAAACATATGACAAAAAGTTTAATTAGAGAAAAATCTAAATTAGCTTCAATTAGGTGTTAATACATAAAACATTGTGGGACTGCCAGATGAGCTTGCTTGTTAGAGATGATTTTCAAGAACTCTATTAAAATATGTTCAGAGGTTGTCTAAGAGAATGTTGGGAGCAACAACACCATGAAGTCCAAAGAACACACCAGACAGGTCAGGGATAAAGTTATTGAGAAATTTAAAGCAGGCTTAGGCTACAAAAAGATTTCCCAAGCCTTGAACATCCCATGGAGCACTGTTCAAGCGATCATTCAGAAATGGAAGGAGTATGGCACAACTGTAAACCTACCAAGACAAGGCCATCCACCTAAACTCACAGGCCGAACAAGGAGAGCGCTGATCAGAAATGCAGCCAAGAGGCCCATGGTGACTCTGGATGAGCTGCAGAGATCTACGGCTCAGGTGGGGGAATCTGTCCATAGGACAACTATTAGTCGTGCACTGCACAAAGTTGACCTTTATGGAAGAGTGGCAAGAAGAAAGCCATTGTTAAAAGAAAACCATAAGAAGTCCCGTTTGCAGTTTGCCACAAGCCATGTGGGGGACACAGCAAACATGTGGAAGAAGGTGCTCTGGTCAGATGAGACCAAAATGGAACTTTTTGGCCAAAATGCAAAACGCTATGTGTGGTGGAAAACTAACACTGCACATCACTCTGAACACACCATCCCCACTGTCAAATATGGTGGTGGCAGCATCATGCTCTGGGAGTGCTTCTCTTCCGCAGGGACAGGGAAGCTGGTCAGAGTTGATGGGAAGATGGATGGAGCCAAATACAGGGCAATCTTGGAAGAAAACCTGTTGGAGTCTGCAAAAGACTTGAGACTGGGGCGGAGGTTCACCTTCCAGCAGGACAACGACCCTAAACATAAAGCCAGGGCAACAATGGAATGGTTTAAAACAAAACATATCCATGTGTTAGAATGGCCCAGTCAAAGTCCAGATCTAAATATATATAAAGTGTTTTCAAGTTAGAAATATTCAGATTCTGTTTTTAAAAGCAGTTATTCAAATTATGTTTCTGATGACACAAAGTTCTGCCCATAGCAGTATCTATGATTCATGAAATATTGATTCAAGCACAGTTAAAAGTCTATACTTTTGAAGATTAAATTGGAAGAAGAAGTTGTTTGGACATGGTTGCATCCATCTTTAGTTGATTTTAGTTTAGCCTGCTACACACAACAGGGAAAAACGTGGATGTTGTGTGATCTGGGCCTCTGCATGTTTTAACATTAGCAGAGCTCATGTTTACCAAATTTGATTTCTGACAAAACATAAAAAATGTACTTAAGTCTGTAACCTCACGTTACTCCGTAACAGAGATTTACCAGATCAAGTGTGCCTAAGCGTTGCTATGATAACGTTTCCCTTGCTATTTGTAGCTTAGGTTTAATTCAGGCAAAGTTATCAATCTCAAAACTTATACCACAGCAGACAAAAGTCAGTTATATTTTCTGGACATGCTTTTAACTATTTTTATGAGTAAAGGATTAACTAAATTTAAAATTTGAGTACAGCACCTCCTCCTATCTGAATTTGCCGCCTTTCCAATACATATGTTAACAAACCTAAAATAACTTTATTATAATGTTTTAGCACTTCCAAAAGTATACAACTAAATACATAGGGAAACACGCTTAACTTACCATCATTCCAGGGGTTGACGCCGAGGGAGAAGCCCTCTGAAGAGCCGCCATGACGGATTTCTCCTGCTTGGAGAGACCTGCCTGGCAGCAGCCATGTTGCTTCAGTTGTGCCTGAGTCACCTGGGGGCGTGGTTTGTAGCGGCTGTAGTGGCTGCAGATAGTGTGAATGTAATCATGTTTGGTTGTAAGCAGTGCAGAGCCCTACCTTCCTCTCGCCATGACTGGATAGAAATTGCAGAAACATGATTTGTTGCTCAAAATCAGCAAGCCACTCATTGGTTCTTCTAGGCAAGCCAAATATGGTAAAAAATGATCTGTAACTTGAAACTTGTAACTTGAAACTTGAAACCTGTAACTTGAAACTTGAAACCTGTAACTTGAAACCTGTAACTTGAAACTTGAAACTTGAAACTTGAAACCTGTATTTTTAAAATGTGTACAAGTTACAAAACGTAAGTTACAAGTACAAAACACAAGTTACAAGTACAAATCATAAGTTACAAATACAAATCATAAGTTACAGGTACAAATCATAAGTTACAGGTACAAAACTAAAAGTTACAGGTACAAAACTAAAGTCCCAATTCTAGCTCCATAAATAACTGAATACTTGTGAACACTTGTCTCTGGTTGCCATAGCAACAGTAAACATTAAGGGGAGACACTACAAGTGAATAGGGAAAAAAGTTAGCGGTGTCTCACAGCGATGCGCTGACTTCAAGTCCAACAGATACTCCTTTCTCCAGCTATTCCAGAAAGTGGTCATAAGTCTCTGTCTGTATCGCCACCTCCGTGTCATCTCCTCCTTGTTCACTGCTGGATGGTTGGTGTCCCCTGGAAAAGACTTAGGGGGCAAACAAGTCAGTCTCTGACCCACCAAGAAGTGAGCAGGTGTCAGTGGCTGTGGTTCATCCACATTGTTATGCACATAGGTGAGGGGCCGCAAGTTTATTATGGCTTCAGCTACGGTCAGGATGGTGCACATTTCCTCAAAATTAAGTTTGGCTCTACCTAGCACTTTCCTTATAATGACCTTGACTGACCTAACAAGCCTCTCCCAGAATCCACCCCACCAAGCTGCTCTTTCAGCAATGAATCGCCAGGAAATGCCCTTTTCTGAAAAGAACGTTTGTAGCTGTGGATCTTTAATGCCCTTTTCAGATTTTCAGTTTTTTCAGATCTTGATCAGCTCTCTTAAAAGTCTTGGCATTATCTTAATACATGATCTTGCATAACCCTCTTCTTGAGATTAATCTTTTCAGGGCTAGTAGGAAATTTTTAGTGGACAGGTCAGAGACCAGCTCTAAATGTACGGCTCTGGTTACAGCACAGTTAAACAGTGCGATGTATGATTTTTGTCATAGTGCTCTGTTCCTTCACATAAAGTGGGCCTGCAAAGTCCACACCCGTGACCTCAAATGGTGGTGACTGTTATTCTGTCTCTTGGCAGTGGTGCAGTAGTCTGTTGTCCAGCCTTTGCCTTGAATATCTTGCAAAGTGCACAATTTGACACAACTCTCTTGACTATTTGCCGTGCCCTCAAGATCCAATAATTCTCTCTGGTTTGCACTAAAGTGTCTCGTACACCTGCATGCATCATCTTCTCATGTTGGCACTGCACCAGCATTTCTGTGTATCAGTGGTTGGTGGGCAGAATCCAAGAGTGCTTTTCTCTGTATGAGAAGTCAGAAAGTTGGAGCCTACCTCCTACACTGAGCAGCTCATCTTCATCCAGAAATGGCGTCAGCTCTTGGATTCTGGAGTCAGTGTTGGGGTCCTTAACTGTTTTCAGGAGATCAATTTCGGGGCTGAAACTCTGACTCTGAGTTACCTTTATCCAGTATTTTTCTGCTTCATGCAGCTCTTCTGCTCCCAGTTCACCACACATTTTTGTGCTGGAGTGTGTATTGTTGATAAACCTCTTTATCCAGGCTGTCACTCTGAACACAGTTTTAAGTTTACTGTATCTTTCCAGACACGATACAGGTTTTATTAGCTCTGTGCTTTGCTTACTCAGCTGAACAGCAACCTGGTACTTGGATCTGAGTTCAGCACTTATCTCATCTTCTTGAGCAGCATCCTGAGTGTTCTCTGAATGGACAGATAATATCAGAACACATGGTCCATTCCACCACAATGTGTTCTGCTTCAGATTCTGAACAGTTGAACCTCTGGTAGGAAGATCAGCTGGGGTTAATCTTTCCTTGACAGTGTGACCATGACTGTGGGTCGGTTAGAGACTGGATTTCAGTCGCCCTGTTTGATACAAACTGTTTCCACTTGTGAGCAAAACTTCGGATCTAGTGTAGAACAATCATTGAGTCTGTCCACAGCCTGATTTGTCTCCTTTCCATCTACAGTGCCTTTAGAAGAGTACTCCCGAGTCTGGCTGCTATTACAGCTCCCATCAGCTCCGGGCGTGGCAAGGTCATTGTTTTGAGAGGAGCCACTCTGGACTTGGACGCAACCAGGCTTGTTGTCACTTCCCCATCCTTAGTTTCTCCTTGCAGATAAGCAAAAGTGCTGTAAGCTCTTTCACTGGCATCACAGAACAGATGTAATTTTAATTATTTCTTCTTCTGTGGCTGCAGGTGTGTTCTGTACCACAAGTGAATAGGGAAAAAAGTTAGCGGTGTCTCACAGCGATGCGCTGACTTCAAGTCCAACAGATACTCCTTTCTCCAGCTATTCCAGAAAGTGGTCATAAGTCTCTGTCTGTATCGCCACCTCCGTGTCATCTCCTCCTTGTTCACTGCAGAGCTTCCTCAGCTGGTGCAGCTGAGGAAGCTCTGAACACCACTGCTGCCAATCTTGAGTCAGATCAGGTGTTAATTCCTCATCCCACTCGAGCCCCCTTTTCCACATTTCTTGAAAGAGGCACTTTATCCTGATGGTGAAAGGCGTCAAGAATCCCAGAGGATCAAAAATGCGAGCAGAGGACTGGAGAACACTTTTGGTGTTTTTTCTTTCCTTCAGAATGATAAGCAGCCCGCTCAGGTCGAATACAAAATCGTCAGTTGGTGGTCTCCACGGGGGATGGGCATAATTAATCGACGATCGATTAATTGATCATTAAAAATTTCATCAATGACATTTTTTTCCCCGATCAATTAATGCATGTTCTGTTGCGTAGTGTGAGTTTTGAAGGAATGCAATTTATTTTACTATGTGGCAGTAATTAAACACTTTACCACATGAGGGTGATGACTGAAAATAAAACCCACAGGCCGACTCAGTTTCTTGCAAGTTTCTGTGTATTTCAAAAGTAGCATTGTCATGAAGAGGTCGCAGCAAAGTCGGGCGTGGGACCACTTTGACTAAATAAACAAACAGAAAAAAAGTCTTGGTTCACTGCCGAAACTGCGAAGCTGTGCATATACTTGAATGCACTTCCAACCCTGGTTAGAAGCAGAGTATCCTGCTATTGGTCTCAACCTAGCATAAAGTCGGTGTTAGCACGGAGGAGCCGAGATGCACAACGAGCAGAGAAACTTACTCACTGATTACTTTCTGAGGGAGGCTCCGCCACCCCTGGATTGCACCCCTACAGACTGGTGGAAAATGAATTAAACAAGATTCCAGATGCTTGCCAAGTTAGCACGGAGGTATGTGTATCACAGCAACGTCCATCACCTCACAGCAGGTGATCTCGGCGCTGCAGGTCAGACGCGACAGCAGCCTGGACCGTCAGTCTGGTCACCAGGCTGCTTTCGCTTCTGACCCCAGCGCATGTTAACATGCTCATCTTTCTCAACAAAAATCAGTAGACTGGAGCTAATGTTGTGTATAAGTTACAGTTTGTTTTGTTTTTGTCTTTTTTACTCTGTTAATGAGCCTAATTCATTGTTAGGTGCTGATCTCTCTCATCGTCTTTCTCAACTCTTTTTGCCAAATGTAACACAAAACTATCAGAACTATAAGTATTATATATTTTTTATTAAGTTATTGTTTAACAGGACTTTTTTTTTTTTTTACTTTTTTGGAGAACAAAAAAAAATATGAGCATCAGTTGTGTTAATGAGTACTGTCTTTTAGCTGTCGGCTCCGCTGCTTATAGCGCATATTTTCTTTGTGCAACTACCGTGAATTAATTCTGTTTAACTTCCACAAGAGGTTTTCTATTCTCACTGCATTTTAATATAGCCTATGAACACTGAATTTTAATATAAAAATATCAATGATTAATCGAAAATCGATTGTTAATTCTCCCCATGATCGATGAAGACAGTTTAATTGAATGCCCATCCCTAGTCTCCACACTAAGCCCAATACCTTCAGCACTGACCCGTGTGTTTCTGACTTGGCAGTGCAGTCCATTGAACTAAGGGGAATTCGTCATCCATTTGCATAGATCCATGCCTGCAGCTGACATAATGTGCTTTGCTGTCGTTGTTACTGCATGGGCCTCTGAGACATCACTTGCACTTGCAATAAAGTCATCCACATACAGTGAGGAGCTTATGGTTTCTACTGCTTGTGGATGTTCTAACTCATATTGTTTCAAATGCTTCCTTATAGTGGCTGCAAGCAAGAATGGGCTTGATGAGGCTCCAAACACCACTCTTGTCATCCTCAGCACTCGCAGTTTCTCATCCCGCTCCTCTGTTGGTCTGCCTGTGAATCACAGAAATCTTAAAGAATCCCGGTCTCGTTCCAACAGTGATATCTGCAGAAAGGCCTTTTTGATGTCTGCCATGTAGGGAATTTCATGCAGTCTAAACTTGATCAAAACACTCATCAGATCTGGGTTAAGATTGGGTCCTGTTAGAAGGCAGTTGTTTACTGAGAGACTTCCTTTTGCATGGGATGAAGCATCAAACAAAACTAGCAATTTGGTTGTCACTTTATCCTCCCTCAATACAGTGTGATGAGGTAAGTAATATGTCTCACTGCCGGGTGGTGCTGTATGTTCCTTTGGCACATCCTCAGCCATTTCTTGTTTTAGGTAGTCCTCCAATACATCATTGTATCTGTTATACAGTGTGCCATCCCTTTTAAATTGGCTTTTCAATCCCTCCAGCCTCCTTTTAGCAACATGGTAATTGTTCTGAAGTGGAGGATGGTTTTGTCGCCATGGCAATTCCACTTGGTAATGCCCATCCTTGCAGATGTAGGTTTCTTCAAACCGCTGCAGTGCGTCGACATCCTCTGGATTCTCAGGTTTCTCACTTGTGATGCCCAGAGACTCAAGCTCCCAGAATGCATGTAGCTGCTTGTCAGGTTTTGCATCCTCACTGAGCTGAATGTGCATGCATGTTGTCTCTGTCATGCTGGACACTGCTACTGGACCCTGCAGTGCCCAAGCAAGGGTGCTCTCTAAAGCCACCAGGCTTTCTCTCAGTCTCTCAATCCTGGCTGATACTATCTTCCAGTAGTAATCCAAGCCAATCAACACAGAAAGTTCAGGTTTGTCATCTCCAGGGAAGTCTGCTAGCCTGAGACCTCTCTTATTCATCTCTTTCTGTATGTGCTCACCTGGGACTTTCATTACTGCTGTGCATACTTGTGGGGTCACAACTGCCTCTATTTCAATGCGCTGCTGGTTATCCCAAACATTCTCCAAGATGAGTTTAACTATGTTGCGCTTCACTGTTGTTGGGGCAGGGGAGCCAAATGTGTGGAGGGTGAATGTGCCTTGTTTGATGACAGGCAACTTCAGTGCTCTTGCCACATTCTCATGCACAAAACTGCCCTGGCTGCCTCCATCAAGTAAACAACGGACTATCTTTCTGCCCGTGGGACCAACCATCTATGCCTTGGCATTTTGTAGCAGCACAGTGTTCTCATGTTCAGGACCCCCTTTCTCAGTTTGGGGAATTACGGAGGAAATGACAGTGTCTGTATTTTCTGAAACAGCAGGAGGGGTTGCTTCATTTCCTTCACAAACTGCTGCATGATGTCTACCTCCACATTTAGCACATGACACCTTTGATCTGCAGAACCTTGCGATGTGTTTGGGTCCTAAACAGACATAGCACCTGCCAAGCTTCTTCAGCCTTTTTTTGCGTGCTGCCAATTGGTGGTCAGGGCAATTTCCGGATTTGTGTTCAGCACTGTCACAGAAAAGGCAGCTTTGAATTTTCTGATAGGCTGTGTGTAGTGCAGCTGCTGATCTTATGCTTGGCTTCTTTAGCTTCATGTCTGGGTATGATTTGTTGCATGTTTTGGGTATAGACTCAGCGTCTCTCTGATTGTAACATCTTGTAATTTGTGAGGCTCTCTCTCAGCTCTGAACCTCCTTCTGCAGAAACTTGAGCACATGAGGCACCTTCCACTCATCATCCTCTCCCTTCTGACGACTGTCCTCAAGAGCCATATCTTCTGGCAACCTTTTGGAGCAGTATTGGGCATAACATGCCTCCATAAGTGTCTGATACAACTCCCAGTGACTCTAGGCTCCTGATCTGGATTTCACAGTCATCATATAATTTCCTCAGGGCACTGACATCAGAGGATTTCTTCACTGGAGTGAGATTAAGCAGCTTTGGCAAATGAGCATTTACAATCAGATCTTTTCATCCAAATCTGGTTTGAAGTATATCTACTGCAGCATCATAGTTACCATCAGTCAATGTGACTTCTGCTACTGCCTTTGCAGCCGTTCCTGTGAGGTAAGTTTTCAGGTAGGTAAACTTCTCTCTCTTGCAAAGGGCATCATTACAGTGAATAGCAGTCTCATACTGGTTACAAAATTCCTGCCATAAACTTACATCTCCATTGAACTTCTCAATAATTAGTTTGGGGAGTCTCATTGTCTGGTTGCTCTGCTGAAAGCCGGCAGAATGTGCACTAACAACACTTAGCTGGGACGGCTGGAGATTGTCAATACTTACAGTCTCATTTTCTCTGAGCTCGCGTCTTCATACCTATGATGCGATCTCTGTACTCTTCTGCAAGTTCAACCTCTGCCTCAACGTCCGCCAGTGAAGTATGTTCCTCTATTGCACGATCCAGTTCGCACAAACTGTCCTCCTTACAGCGAGCATCTCTCTCATCCATATTATTCAGCAGTCTTGTAGTGGAACTCCGTATTGTCCGTTGCTTTATCTTCTGCCGTTCAATATGTTGTCCGTCAATGTCCAACCGTTGTCGGTTATCCTTATCTTTGTCTGCCATAATCGCAGCAATTCCCGGGTTTTCGGGACCAAAAATATTGCCGCTTTATCCTTTTACTTAAAAAATGACGAGACAAAACTCCGGTCTTGAGAATGAAAAAGTTTAGTGAATCAAAAGAACACAATACATACAGACCGGTGAGGAAAAAAACGAGAAGAGACGCACCTTGCCGTCACCATGACAACAGCAAAACAAAAAACAGCTGATTCTTTACAAAGACGTTGCACACAGTTTCTGCTCCTAGACCATCATGGAAATGCAGTCTATTTCAGTGTTTCATACTCTAAATTAACATTCAAATGAAATGTACAGTAGATTAATTGTTAATTTATCTATCTATAATTTATCGGTGTCTATCTACTAATCTATCTATTTATATCTATATCATCTATATAATCTTTGGTTTGATTAATTTATTAACCCTTGCCATTTGATAAGCTTTACATAAATACATTCTCAACATCTATCACCTGAAGGACATTTCTAGAATTAAAGGACTAATGTCGCAACAGGACCTAAAAAAACGTATCCATGCATTTATCTTTAGTCGGATTGATTACTGCAACAGCGTCCTCACAGGTCTGCCTAAAAAGTAAATCAGACAGATGCAGCTGATCCAGAACGCCACTGCTTGCGTATTCACTAGGACCAGGAGAGTTGATCACATCACCCCAATTCTAAAGTTCTTACACTGGCTCCCTGTAGCTTAGAGGGTAGATTTCAAAATACTCCTGCTAGTTTATAAATCATTAAATGGTTTAGCACCAAAATATATTGAAGACCTGTTGTCACGGTACCAACCACCAAGACCACTCAGGTCCTCCAACTCTAGCCTACTAAACATCCCTAGACTCAGAACCAAACATGGAGAAGCAGCTTTCAATTTCTATGCTCCCCTTATCTGGAACAGACTTCCTGAGGAGTGCAGAGCTGCTGAAACTCTGAACTGCTTTAAATTGAGACTAAAACACTTCTGTTTAAAATTGCCTTTGAGTAAATGATTGTCATATGTATCAAATGTGTTCATGCTCTCTTTCTTTACTGATGTTTCTCTTGCTTTATTGACTTTTAATTTACAATGTTATATTCTGTTTTTTCTTTTTGTTTTCTCTTTTTTTAATCACCAAATCATGTAAAGCACCTTGAATTACCCTGTTGCTGAAAGTGTGCTATACAAATGAAATTGCTTTGTCTTTCCTTGCCTTTCTGCTTTATTGCTGGTTTTACTTTACATACTTTGTCAGTGTTTTACTGCTATTTTTATTTTACCCCTTAATTATGTAAAGCACATTGAATCGCCTTGTTGTTGAAAGTGTGCTATACAAATGAAATTGCCTTGGCTTGCCTATTTTCTTATTCTTGCCCATAAAGGCACTACCACTATACAGCTTCAAGATTCAACTTTGCAGTAAGAGATGCTGAGAAAAACTTTAAAAAGTCTCTGATTTTAGAATTAGATCTGACTAGCTTCTGCTAACTGAACATTTTTAAATCAGTAGGTGAAAATATCAAAATCACATGAAAATAAATAATTTCTGAAAGTTTTTATTTTTTGGTGCATTGGCTTGTTGCATTGAACTTTTAGAAAACAAAACAATGCCATAGGAGCTGAAACATGATTTGCAAATAAAATGAATTGTTTAGGTTTTTTTTAGGTAGTTTTATTTAAAGAGGTTATATGTAGATATTATCTTACCTACAGATGAACAATAACTTGTATGAAAGATGTTTGTACTGTCCTGATGAGCCCTAGCTTGTCAAAGTTGAGTAGAGAAATTGATTTCCAACATCTTAACCTACAGTCTCTAAAATGTTAAAACAGTTTAAGCTGATGCTGTTATTTTTAATATGTTAACTTAAGCTTGGGAGCAGGGCCACACCTCTACGATACCTCTAATTACCTAGAAGTCTACACATACCTGGTTCATCCATCCTTCGAAGTCCATCACATTCTTTAAACAGACCGCGACCATGCTACTTTTAGATTAAACAATCCCCCTGACTCAGTTGAACTGTTCAACAATCCAACTAGAAACTTCTCACCCTCCTATGATACAGGTTTCTTTGCTTATCTACAATGCTTACTCTTAGCTGCAGAAAGAAATATCTCCAAAACAGCTTTAATTATAGGCCGGGCTTCCTTCTTTACCAAGGCCCAAGACCCGTGGACATTGCTAAGAGGTGAAAGCCAATCCATTTATTCCCCCAGACAGTGTTGCTCTTCCTGGCTTCACCACCATGCACCATCAATGCATCTAGGATCCCTCTTCCGTCGCTTTAATGTGCCATGACAGTAACACCTGACCCACACATTTTCAAAGCATGCTAAAAGAAATGGGGATCTTATTCAGCCAGTCTTTAAGCAAGTTTAGACTTTTCCAGCTGCTCACAGTACCCATATCACAACACGCTGTAGAATCTTCATAGTCCGCATACGGCAATAAATACTCACCGATAATTATCTAGATTTAGCCCAGCACCTTCAGTAATTTCTCAAAAATTTCAGAAAGTTCCGAACATTGCTGTTTGGTTCTATCATCTCAGGGGTAACCAACAAAAAAAAGAATACTGCCTGGGTGAAAATGACAGAAGCAGTAAATGCTGTAGGAACAGTGAAGAGGTTCCTGTCAGAAATAAAGGAAAAAATAGTTCGATATCAAACTGAATACAATAATACTTCCCTCTGCACACAGCTGGGCCAGATCTTCTACCGGTGGGTGTATAGATTTTCACATTTGACACGAGTGTGGCTAACGCTATTGGAGACACTGCTTTGGCTGGCATCAGTATGCATGGAGACACCAATAAGCAGGAACATCCAGTTTCCACAGTACAGAACTTCTACTGAGGGTGCACAAATCCCCACATTTGACAAGTGTGTGGCCATGCATAATTGGAGAACTGCTTTGGCTGGCATCAGTAGGCTATGTACAGAGACAGTGGCAATCTGCTGTACCGATTAGCAGGACCATTTATTTTCCACAGTACAGTTTGCAAACCTTTTATTTATAACAACATCCTTTTAAACTGAAACGCTTGATGTGACAAGTAAAAAAAGTACACAGAGAGCGCAGACCTCCGCGAGGCACCTCACCCCCCGAGATTTCAATTCACAGGATCTCCATGCATATTCACCCCCAAAATCTAATAATTCATTTTTTGGAAAATTTCTAACATTTCCTGAAAATGTAATCCAAATCCGTCCATAACTTTTTTTTTTGTTATTTTGCTAAAAGACAAAATAACTACAGTCCTCTGCCAAGGAGCTCAATATGAGATCCTTGGCAGAGGTGATAAACTGATAAAATAAATATTCCGTCAAAGTAAAACTCTTTCAGTGTTGCAGTTCCCCTGTTCTACCACTAAATTCTGTTCATATGCATTCTGTGCATATGCATGGTCAGAGCTGTTCTTATATTTAGGAACATTTCTTCGCACAAGCGCAAGATGGTAAATACCACACTATGAATAACATATTTCCCACGCATGGAATACACACAGATCTGTGCGTAAATACGGTTGATAAATGAGGGCCCTGGATCTAATAACCTCGTCACCTCCCTGCTGATCTCAGCCACGGTGGATTCACTTACCTCCTCCACAGATCTGCTTCATTCTGGAGAACAGTAAAAACCATTCCTCATCTACATTACCTACAATATTCTCTATTAAACATTAGAATCAATATTAACTACGCACCTTCCTAGTGTGGACTTGGGTTGGTCCTCTCCCATCAGCTGTGCATCCTCCTGCACAAATTACTTTGTTAAATAAACTGGTCATCTCTCTCATAGAGTGTTTGTAATTGTTTCCTGCAACAGATTCTTTGAAAAAACTAAACATGACAGCTACCCAAGCTGAACGTTGCTTGCATTAATTAAATCCAAGATAGATACTGAGGTGCTTTTGATTCAGAGCTGAAGTGCCACATATGTGCTGCTCACACATCTATGTCATGCAATATTTTTGGGGCTCCTTCTCATCCAGCCACTGTGTCTAACCATCATCCCAGCATCTTGCCCTACAGAACTGTAGAGCTACAGTAGCTCTACAGTTAAGAATCTATTAATAATAATATTAATCGATTAATCTATCCTCTGCCTTCCTTCTCCATCAATCATCCCAAAAACCCATTAACATCTTACCCATTGTCGATATTCCTATCCAAAAAGGTGTTGACAAACACTGTTCCACAAACCTATATGAAAGAGACAGGATGGTCTGTATTAATTATAATGATCTCAGCTGTTCAGACATTCAATCTGTGGACTGCTACATATCTGCTCATTCTTTTGTCCCCACAATCCAACATCCCAGGCAGACCAACTACGAAAGCCGCTCACCACACCCATTAAGATGGATAATCTCATATAAGCTTTAAAATAATTACCCTGGTAGAGACTTTGTGGAGGGGCTGGATCTACATAGAGAAATGGTTTAAGAAAAAACAAAAGATGGTGTACCATCTGTCAGGGATGATCCACTTCCTAAAAGCGAGAAGTTGGTCATCCTAGGCATACCCTACCTATATGTGTAACAATATCAGTGATTTCCATCAAGCTCAAACTTGTCTTTGCTTAATTCAGCTATTTTGGAGTCGTAATTTGCCTTGGCAAAAGCAAATTCTCTGAAGACTGCTCCCCCACACTAAATCTACTCTGACACATCCTCACACCCTATCCAATCCATCCCTTCAACCCCTTCCTTCAAACCACCTTTAAACTCATATATTTGAGGTGTGGGCCTTGCTTGTGAAGAAAAAGTTAAAACATCCAACGAGACATTGTTGCCTGTAGGTGTGAGGAAATTTCTTGACCCACATGAAGAATCAAACATTGACACAAAGTAAATGTTTAAAAGAGTTATTTTACAGAGACGGAAAAAGTGCAGAATGGTATCGGACTTCTGGACTGGAATGGCTTCTGGAGGGAAAGTACAGCAGGTTACTGGTTTATACTTAGCTGGTGGAGGAGGTAGTTCCTAAGTCTTCTGAGGGGTCTTACTGTTTGTATATGTGTATGTTCAGTGTGGGTTAAACAATGTCGGATGTGGTTAGATTTTCAGGTCCCCAGCCCAACCTGACCAGTGACGACATGTTTAGCTGCATAGTGTCATTCAAACGCTGGCTGTCTAGGTGGTGTCCTGAAAATTATGTGGGGTACATTGATAATTGGTGAACAATTCTGGGAAACCTGGTCTGATCTGGAGAAATGCCACTTTGGATGGAGCGGCTCTGCTTTCTAGGAATCTGGCCGGATTCATTAGTCCTCCAAAACACTGACAACCCAGGGTCCAGACCAGGAAGCAGAGTAATAGTTTAACACACCTCTCTGCAGCTTCTGTACTGTTACCCACCCATTACCCCATTGAGAGCAGCCAAAATCCTACAGCCAAAATCAAATGGATTAAAGGCTATCCTAACAAGAATAAATCATGAAAATCTCATAAAAATAAGTACGACTTTGGAGAAAAAAGTGGTTTGTTCAACATAAGATCTCTCCCTTCAAAGACTGTTAGTTAATGACTTGATTTCTGATAATCAAATTGATTTTTTTGTCTCACAGAAACCTGGCTGCAGCAAGAGGATTATGTCAGTATAAATTATTCAGCTCCTTCCAATTGTTTAAATTTTCACCTTCCTTGAAGTACTGAGTGAGGAGGAAGAGTGGCAACATTTATTCATTGAGATTTATTAATTAATCTCAGACCAATTAATAGATACAGCTCTTTTGAACATATAACCCTTAGTTTTCCTCACCCAAGTTGGAAAGTACTAAAACCACTTTTGTTTGTGGTTTTGTAACAACCAGCAGAACCTTACTCTAAATTTTTAGATCAGATCTCAGATTTTTTATCTGATTTAGTGTAAGATACTGATAAGGTCATTTAGTGGAGGATTTCAATATTCAAGTTGACACTGAAAGTGATAGCCTAAATGTAGTCTTTAATTTAATTCAATTTCAATTCTGTTTATTTATATAGTGCTGATTCACAACAAATGTCATCTCAAGGCACTTTACAAGAAAAGTAATTTCGATATAATCATATAAACAATGCTATCTTAGACTCTATTGACTTTTGTATCAACAGTCCGTCCACATAACCATTTCCTGTCTGAACATTTTGGATAACTTTTGAATTTATTTTAACTGAACCCCCCAAACCTGAAAGAAAAAAACATTATAGTAGAGCTTTATCAGACAATGCTGTAAAAAGTTTTTTAAAAAATGTTCAATTTTTAATTTCCACAGTACCTCAGAGTAAGACAGTAGAGCAGTAATGTATTCTCTCAAATTGATGGTCTGGTTCTTAGTGTTACTTCCTCATTCTCTCTGGCATTAGTCAATGAAGCCCCCTTAAAAAAGAAGGTAATTAGCCATACAAGTTTGGCTCCCTGGTTTAATTCATAGCTGAGAACTTTAAAGCAGAATGCTAGGAAAATGGAGAGAAAATGGCATTCTACACACCTAGAGGATTCATATTTAACCTGGAATAATAGTCTACTACTGTATAGAAATACCCTTTGACAAGCTAGAACAGCATATTATTCATCATTAATAGAGGAAAAAAATCCTAGGTTTCTTTTTAGTACAGTTGCCAAACTTGCACAGAGTCATAGCTCTGCTGAACCAACCGCAGCACTCAGTAGGGATGACTTTATGGTATTCTTCATAAATAAAATTAATTCTATTAAAAATTAGGCACAGGATGCCAATGATTAATAAAATCATTGGCATCCTCCCAAACATGATTACTTCTTACTCAGTAAGTAAGGCAACATTGAAGGTAACTGTAGAACCTCATTTGTGTTTGGACTGTTTTGATTCAGTCGAGCTTTCGGGAATTATTACAAATATTAGCTTAATCTATACCAGGGGTCGGCAACCTTTCTGATGAAGAGTGCCATCTAAAGTTTCCTCGGAAGTCAAAGTGCCATATCAACTGAGCATTGACATTAAAGTCATTAACGCTGCTTATCAACAGTTACTCACTATAGATATAAAATTCAATTCAAAATTCAAATTCAAAATTCAAAAATACTTTATTGATCTCAGAGGGAAATTAAGTGTTTTTGTAGCTCAAATAATTAATTATTTAAGGAGTTGTAGATAATGATGGCTGTGGGCAGGAAGGATTTCCTGTAGCGGTCTGTATTGCAGCGAAACTGAAGAAGCCTCCGACTGAAGACACTCTGTTGTTGTATGACAGCCTCATGAAGAGGATGCGCAGGGTTGTCCATAGTTTTTTTGATTTTATGAAGAATCCTTTTTTATTTTAATTTGAATCCTTCTTCAGAATCCTTCATTCTAGGTCGAGGATCCAGCTGGTCCTAGAACAGGCCGTGCACGGGCTCTCAGCAGTCTGCGGTTCCTCCCGGAGATCCAGTCAGATTTGGGATCCTGCTTAAAGGAACAAGAAATGCCAGGGTTAAAATCGCTCTCTGATCTCTGGGTTTTCTTTTCAGATACTTTGTGGATCTCACCCACGAGCTTATCCCACTCAGCCTTCCTGCTTGTTCCAAACACGCAAGCTTTCAGTAAGAAGCGTCCTAGCTTACCTTAGGGCAGGCCACACCCTGAGTTTACCGACCCGGTGGGCGTCTATTTACCTCAGCAGAAACAGAAATCAACATTTAGTGGAGAACTACAGACCGAACATAATTTTAGATTAGTCAATTTTGCGCATCGTGTGGCAGCGCTTACCAAATAACTTCAGACCCGGGTCACTTCCGATCTCCAGTTTCTGTCGATCACAAAAATTTCAACAAAATCCTATTATTCCAAACTCACGTTTTCCTTTGCTCCTCCAGAAATCACGTCGGGGTCACCATTTTGTTGGAAAGGTGTTTTCACTCTAATCTAAAGCCTCTCTAAAAGGAAAAGGCAGCCATTTAATTTTATGACCCTGGGCTCTTATTTCCCCTTCCAGCTTGCTCGTTCATTTCTGTAAAAAGGAGCAATAAGAACAACAAACAACAATTATATATTTTAACAGCGAGACGTCGTTCGCTGGACTCAGTTCTATTAACTGAGCCCAGATCTACGTCAGCATAGACTTTTTATTGAAAGAGTTGCAGGAAACCCCTCCCACATAGATCTTTGTTCACAGAATAATGGTCACAGCTTCTTCACATAAGAAACGCATGATGTACCACATTCTTCTTGATTGTTCACTGTTTCTAAAGTGTTTCCACATGCACTACAGAATTAAACCCTCATACAACATTTACAGAATTTTATCTCTTCAAAGCATTGTGAGGATCATGTTCATTGATTTCTCCAGTGCTTTCAACACCATCTAGCCAAGACTTCTGAGGGACAAGCTGTAGCAGTCAGGAGTGGATTACTACATGTCCCAGTGGATACTGGATTAGCTCACAGGACGGCCACAGTATTTGAGGATACAGGGCTGTGTCTCTCACAGGCTGGTCTGCAATACGTGGGCCCCACAGGGCCTCTTCACCCTCTACACTGCAAACTTCTTCATCAACTGCCCACGCTGTCACGTTCAGAAGTTCTCTGATGACCCTGCCATAGTCAGCCTCATCACAGGTGAGGATGACTCAGAGTACAGACAGTGGAATCTGGACTTTGTGGTGCCAGCAGAACCACCTGCTGATCAACACGGGGAAACCAAGGAGTTGGTGGTGGAGTTCCGCAGGTGCACTTACCACACTGACACCAGTGAACATCCAGTGAGTGACAATTTTTTCTTTACAATTTAAGTTTTTATTGTATTTTTGAAACATTTAAAGTGACAAACATGAACACAAAAAAGTGAGATATAAAAAAAAATAATTATTATAAATAGACAAATGCACATACAAGTTATTTTAGTCCAGACTATTACTCCCATTATACATAAGAAGAAAGACTGTCCCAGTGTTCCATTATCACCTCATTTTTGCCATTTAGTCCTTCCCAGCATTTTCTCACAAGCCGCATTCTCAGTCATTCTCTCCCTTCACATTTTGAGTGTTGGGGTCCGTGGTTCTTTCCATAGCATTAATATAAGGCGAGCGCAGGTCACAAGTCCAGTAT
Organism: Valencia hispanica; assembly: GCA_963556495.2. Taxonomy (NCBI): domain Eukaryota; kingdom Metazoa; phylum Chordata; class Actinopteri; order Cyprinodontiformes; family Valenciidae; genus Valencia; species Valencia hispanica. The sequence goes on along the minus strand of OY747713.1, from coordinate 47,378,773 downwards.
TTACCACTCTAAAAGTTGCTTTGTCCAACTGTGGCACCTCACTTCTGTCTCCCAGCAAGCACAATCTTGGTGACCTAGGTAATTTACATATCAGTCATCCTTCCATGTATATTCTAATACTAATGTACATTCCCACAAAGCTGACAACCCTGATGCTGAAACACTACTGACTTCATGATTGGTAGAAATGGTAGAGGGTGGAGCTTCAGACCAAAACACAAGATGACAACATCAACATCAGTTGAGGGCTGCAACTTCACTTTTTAAATGACAATATCCTGGCCGTACTACTGTTGTCAGTGATATAAGTATTGGAAATGAACATGATTTCTTAATGTCTAGTGACATGTCAGGGCCATTTAAGATTAATTGAAATAGATTTCTTTCATACAGCTCCTTTAAAGAAAAATATAATTTGGAGGGGCGCCGCCACTTTTGGAAATATTTACAAATTTGAAATTGTTTGAAAGATAAAACAAAGTGTCTCCAGGGGAAGACCCCCATACAGAGTTTCTTACTATTACCACCTTTACTTAGCAAGGCATCAAAATGGTATAATGTATGTCAATGGGTCAAAAACAATACACGCAACAATCTGAAAATAATATGGGAAAGAGACTTGGGCTGCACTTTTGAAGAGGGAACATGGGATTCAATTATCTCTGATAATGGGCTTTATATTAGGGAGGCTAAAGGTAAATTTATTCAGTACAAAATTCTTAACAGGTATTATTTTACTCCATCCAGACTTTTTAGGATGGGCATTAGAACAGATGATTTATGTTGGAAATGCCAAGAAGCACCTCCAGTTTATCCTTTTCTTTCCTGGGAGACTTTCGGTATTGTTATTTTGTCAAAAAAGGACTCCAATTCTTCATTACTGGCAGCATTTTCAGATGTATAAAGTTCCTCATAAAACATTTTGAAAAAATATTGATATCAGAAGATGTCATCAACTTGTCTTCTTTTTAAATTGCCGTTATCACATTTTATTTAATCGCTTAAGTTGTCTAGCCAATAACCGTCCTGTTTTTTCCCCATTCTCATAAAAATTAGTTTTTAGCCTAAGCAGTGCATATTCTGCCTTTTTGTTGTAAATGTCATGTAGGTTAAATTTTAGTTGGCACATTTTCCTAAATCTGCACTCATAATTTTTTACCAGTTGCTTTTCCAATTTACTGATCTGCTTTTCCAGGATTTGTATTTTTTCTTTGCTTTCTTTCACTTTCATTGAGCTATAACTCAAGCACTTACCCCTAATAAAGGCCTTTAGGGCGTCCCACACTGTAGCCAGCCTATCTGTAGTCCCAATGTTTACATCTAGGAAAAAATGTATATCTTCTTTCAATGTCACCACAAATTGTTTATCCTGCAATATACTTGGATTCAATCTCCATCTACCACACCTGTTTTTTTCAACTTGTAAATCTATATATAACTCCACTGGGGCATGGTCTGTTAGAGCAATTACACCTATTTCACATTTCATTACCAAATCAACACTCAAACTAGAGATTAAAAAATAATCAATTCGGGAATAGCTTTTGTGGGAGTGTGGATAAAATGCATATTCCCTTTCCAAAGGATGTATAAGTCTGCAGATATCAACCAGCCTAATTTCCTCTTCAAAAATATCTGATGCAGATTTATTTCTAATATTAGAACTTACCTTTGTTCCACTTCCAAAACCTGATTAAAATCTCCTCCTAGTACAATCTGGTCTTCAAAGTTACCAAGCATCTTAATAATATCAGAGACAAAATTGGGTTCTTCCCTTTTTGGGCCATATATGTTGCGTAACACAACTTTTACCCCATTTATGAGTGCTTGAAGACAGTAAACGTCCCTCCATATCTATAGACTCTCGTAATAAAAGAAAATAAAGTTTCTTATTTAGAAGTATCATAATTCCACGGCTTTTGCTGGACACAGAGTTACGAAACACTTTCCCAACCCATTCTCGTTTCATTTTTAAGGCTTCTGTTTCATTTTGACAATGTCTTTCTTGTATGATGTCATAGTTCTCAGTTTTGGTGTTTGAAGTTAGTTATTTTCCTTATTCGGTTTAATTATCATTTTAATGTATTCTTTGGAATTCATTTTTATGGCACTTCCTTGTTTTCAGTTTCCCTTAATGCTCTTAGATGTTTTCACCTTTTGTTTGTGTCCTCCCTCTTATTTGATTCCTTAGTTCAGGGGTCGGCAACCTTTCTGATGAAGAGTGCCATCTAAAGTTTCCTCAGAAGTCAAAGTGCCATATCAACTGTGCATTAACAATAAAGTCATTAACGCTGCTTATCAACAGTTACTCACTATAGATATAGAATTCAAATTCAATTCAAAATTCAAACTCAAAATTAAAAAATACTTTACTGATCCCAGAGGGAAATTAAGTGTTGTTGTAGCTCATACAATTAATTATTTAAGGAGTTGTTGTAGATAATGATGGCTGTGGGCAGGAAGGATTTCCTGTAGCGGTCTGTATTGCAGCGAAACTGAAGAAGCCTCCGACTGAAGACACTCTGTTGTTGTATGACAGTCTATATATATAAGTATATATATATATATATATATATATATATATATATATATATATATATATATATATATATATATATATATATATATATATTTGTGTGTGTGGTTGCTGTACACCGACCCTGAATCTGCATGCTTTTTGTGTTTTATTATTTGACTTTGATTGCAACCAGAAGCAGTATATTATATTGTATTATTACCTGGCTTGTTTATTGTCCGCTGCGGTCGGCGCGTGTCTGTTTAGACAGGTCGCGTGGCATCAGTGGATCCCGTTCTCCGTCGCCCCGTATCCTTTGTCTAAGCCACCATTGCTAATGAAACTAGCCTTTGTTGAATTGCCACGCAGTGTTCCTTTGTCTTCCTTTGTGAACCGATCGCGCCAATTGATAAGGCTTGAGTTATTTATCGCATTGAAGGGGTGAGCTGAGCCCCCCCTCATCCGCTCGCTGTCTCCCACACACACACACACACACACAGCCGCACACACACGCCCCCTTCCCTTGACGTTAACTTTGTTCTTTATTTTTGCGTGCGTTAGAATAGATGGAAATTATAAATAAATGTAATCTGTAAGGTTGACCTATTTCATTAATAAATTCCCTTAAGTAACGAGAAGTTTCCTGTGCTATTTCAGTGTGTGCTGTGAAGTTTGTTTTAACCCCGCGGACGAACTCTATGCCTTTTCAGAGAGACTGACTGTCTGGTTTAATTAAAATTATCTCATTTATGAGATTGGTGCCCCTATATCTTTAATAAACAGGTTAAACTCGAACGTCATCAATAATTGTATTAATATTAAATTATTGATTATAATTATTGATGCTCAGAAAACCAGACAACAACTTTTATTATTAATACTTACAACACTTTGTTGTTTTAATTTATGAAGAATCCTTCTTCAGAATCCTTCATTCTATAAAATAACTTTATAGAATTATATTTGTTGACAGATGTTGGCAAAGTGCGAATCAGCTATTTTCAAAAATCACTTTTTATCTATAAGAAGAACACCATAACAACAACAAAATATAAATGGTATTTATGGTCTCCTCACAACAAGGAGAAAAAGTCGCTTGAAACATCGCTTGAAAATATGGCCTACTTTTAAACTAAAGCTTCCCATGTGTCTAAAACAGTTTTTGTAGTTTGTGTAGTGTGTAGTTATATCTGCAAGAAACAAAAGTTTTACAACCCACCTCTCATCTTTGGTTCGGGATAGCTTTGCCCCTTTTGTGCCAGGAATGTTTTTACCACATCAAAACAATTCACATATCATTCCAGAACCTTTCCACAGCTAAGCCATTTAACAGCACAGTGGAGCGGGATGTCTTTGAATGACCTTTCCATCTCCTGGAGCAGAAACTGGAATTGGCAATGAGACAAAGCAGAAGGCTTAACTATAAAGTTCACGGTTTTTGCTACTGTAGTAATGATATTATTAAGATCTGAATTTGACATCTTGGCACAGAGGTTTTCTTGGTGTATTATACAGTGCAGTTTCATGATGGGATGGCCAACTTCTTCCTCAATTAAAGTAACAGCCCACCTGTGTTTCCCAACCATAGCTGGCGCACCATCAGTCATCACAGTGAAAATCTTTGTAATGTCAATGCCTCGCCCCTCAAAACACTCCTTAAAATCCTTGGCAATATCCTCACCCCATGTTGTTTCAGGCATCGGAGTTAAGCAGAATAGTTCCTCTTGTAGCACTACATCACAGTACGTTACCATAACAGCCAAAAGCGGAATGTCATTGATGTCAACGCTTTCGTCCAAAGCTGCACTAAACACCTGGGCTTCTTTCAAACCAGCTGCTTCTTGGGCTCTGACATTGTCACCTATTTCCTGTATGTGTCATTCCACAGTTCTAGCCGACACAGGTATGTCTTGTGTCCTTGATTGAATTGCATTCTTGTTTGGAAGCCCATTAAATAACACCTCTGAGCTACAGAGAAACGCCTCCTTAAAGAATTCTCCGTCTGTAAACGGCATTCCATGTTTGCCGTTTAACACTGGAGGTCCGGCAAACTACACTTTTTAGGCACAGGGCACATACAGCACGATCTTTCTGCTGCACAGAACCCCAGTCTTCAGTCCATATATTCATAAAAGACCAGGAACTGTCTTTTTTCACTTGCTTCAATGCCATATTTTAGCCTTCAGGACTGACTAGTTAGTAATGACCTACTCAGCAGTAGGCCATGTGATTTTTAGCCAATTACAAGAGGAACCTGGCAGGTGGAGTTGTTCGCTAAGATATTGTCTTTAATTAAAAAAAGGTGCAACTGATTGGTCTGTATGAGCTAATTTGTAATGTGGCTGGTGGCCAGGCCCTATGTTTTTTTTAAATACAGCTTCTCAGACGAATTCACTTGCGTGGTGTGCCATCAGTTAACCCTTTGTGTGCCACGGGTGGCACTAGCGCCCAGGGTTGCTTACCCCTGGTCTAGGCTGTTCCAGTGTTGTTCATTTTTTGATACAGGATTTTTAGAGTGCACTTTGTGTCAATGATGATTCCTGTGATTTCAACACACAGCAAAAGTAATAGCTTTTTCTACAGATAGACCTAATGTTTGTAGCAGTCTGGATAATAGTTTGATTTTGTGTTAGTGCAGCCGATCAGTGCGGCACTAGTTAAAACTATGTGGTGAATGAGGGATTTTTTTTTTTTTTTAAAGGACAAATGCATAAGAAATGATTCTCAAATGAGATACAATTAAAGATAAAGCAAACAGGAAAAAGCAAATTAGTTGCGAGCTGTTCTTTTAGGCTTTGTTGAACAGGTGAGAGACCAGCAGCCAACCAGACCACGATCTCTCAGGTAATCAGACTAAAGAAAAGGGCTGGAGCCAATGCACTCCCAATGAGGAGCCAGGACGCACCTGAGAGGACATCCAGGAGCAGCAAGCCAGAGCGGGTGCAGAACAGAGGGACATGAAGAGATTAAAATTCTGTAAATGTTGTATGAGGGTTTAATTCTGTAGTGCATGTGGAAACACTTAGAAACAGTGAACAACCAAGAAGAATGTAGTAATCATGTGTTCCTTCTGTGAAGAAGCTTTGACCATTCTGTGAACGAAGATTTATGTGGGAGGAGTTTCCTGCAAACTCTTGTTTCAAATAAAAACGTTATGCTGACGTAGAGCTGTGCTCAGTTAATTGAACTGAGTCCAGCGAACGACGTCTCGATGTTAAAATATATAAATGTTGTTTGTTGTTCTTATTGCTCCTTTTTACGGAAATGAACGAGCACCCGGGAAGATGAAATGAGAGCCCAGGGTCATAAATTAAATGGGTGTCTGTTCCTTTAAGACAGGCTGTAAATTAGAGTGAAAACACCTTTCCAACACCGGGTTAGCTGCTCCAGAAGCAACAGTTGGCAGATGTGTTTGCACACGTCGTTTGTTCTGACTAGTTGCCATATTTTGTCACGATCCTTGCTTGAATATTCCCAGTTTAGTGGAAATATTCACCAGCTTCAAGCAGAATATGAGCAGATGTTTCAGAATTTGTTTTCTTCAAAGAAATACGACGGGGGTTCAGAGCTCTTCTACAGTGCAGCCATTCCCTAACACCTCACCACATGACTCCCAGGGAGTGAACAATGAAATGGTGGGCTCTTATAAGTACCCGGGTGTTCACCTGAACAATAAACTGGACTGGAGCCAACAACACTGATGCTCTTTACAGGAACGGTCAGAGCAGACTCGATCTGCTGAGGAGGCTGAGGTCTTTTGGAGTCCAGAGAGAGCTCATAAATACTTTCTTTGACTCTGTAGTGGCATCAGCCATCTTTTATGGTATTCTATTTTGTCAGTAAAGCCAATTGAGTCTAAGATAGCATTAAACCACTTGTTGTCGGATGATTAACCTTCATGGTAGTTTCTAGCTGCCTAGCATTCATTGTGTTTCCTTTGAAACTGCTTATGTCGCTGATGAAAAGTTATTAAGGACTTACCTCGAGCTCTTCTTACCTTGTCTCCTGTGTATGAAGTTCAAGATCAGCTGTCAAACAACCTCAAGGAAAGAAGTGCTTCAGAACAAACCATATCCACGTCGTCTACTGCAGCTCCGTCGCCCTCAGGAGCTCACCTGCCTGCACGCTCTCCTCCGTTCCTCAGACCCATAGACTCATCTCAGACCCGCCATCTCCTCCGAAATCAGACTTGCTAACTTGCACCCGGGCCTGGCTTACCTTCCTCCTAAACCAACCAACAAACATCGAACTGTAAGCTCATTCTCCCTCCCAGAAATAATCATCATATTATTTACCACAAACCATCTGCTTCCTGTCTTTTCCTGTTCTAGACACCTCCTGGACCTGTTCAGAGACAGAACCCCAGCAGTTGCACATTCATACCTTGTAAATATAAACAAACCACCTTTATCTTATTACTTTTGTGTGGGTCAGAAAATTACCACCAAACATGACACATCTACCACTATGCTATTCACACCAGATGCCAGTGTGAAGTTGGGACATTGATCTTCTGTGTCCCATTTACCCTTCAAGCATTTAAGTTGTATTTAAAATCACCTGAGAAAGACAGGATACCAAAGGTCAATGCATTTCTCCTTTATTTCATTCTGCGTATGACATGCCATTACAACACAGCCATGATAGTCAGTGCTAACATCTGCTCTGTCTGGGCACAAAGAGCTGTGGTAATTTACAGTATGATTCTAAACAGATCTTTACATCAACATTGTCCATTCAATTTTTTTAGAGCCTCCAAAACAATCCACCATCTGAGGAGAGTCCTAAATATAGTTTTTAGGACAAAAATCAGAGGTGACAAAAAAGAAGACATGAGTTTGAAAACAAAAAACAGATGTGGGAGGTATTCAGGCACTTAGAAAATGCTCTCTGCTCCTTGGCTACTGTTTCATTACACTGTACATTTCACACACCATCCTGGTTCCAGTCATAAAAAGGATGTCCCAACATGACAAGGCTGTGGGTACGGCACATTAAAGAACAACTAATTAAAGGGATTTCAAGTATTCCACCCAAAAAACATTTGTATTTACATTTGACCCTTTTTTTACATCTCTACCTGGACATCTCATTGTGTTTCACTTAATTCAAGTTACCATAGTTAAGCAGATTATCTACCACTGTTATTCACTCTATTTACTTTTAGTTCTTGCATTTTCTGTTTTGAATCTAGAACCTGGAAAGTGACTGTTGTGGGAAAATTACATGAGTTCCTCTCTATACATGTCTTCAGTTATCAGATAATTTTCTTTGGGTTCTTATTTAAATTGTGCCAAATTTGGGAAAATGCGCATTTTTCACATGAAAATTTTATTTCCTGTGCATGTACATATACCTGGGGCTCCACAGTGGCACAGTTGCAGCAAGAAGTCCCAGGTTTGAATCCCAGCCTGGGGTCTTTCTGCATGGAGTTTGCATGTTCTCCCTAAGCATGCATGGGTTCCCTCCAGGTACTCTGACTTACTCCCACAGTCCAAAAACATGACTGTTAGGTTAATTGGTTTTTCTAAATGGTTGTTTGTCCTGTGTGACTCTGTGTTGCCCTGCGATGGACTGCTGACCTGTCCAGGGTGTATCCTGCCTCTCCCCGATGAATGCTGGATAGGCACCAGCCCCCCCATGTAACCCTGCAGAAGATTAACATTTATATATCATGGATGGATTACATATACCTGTTTCCTCTCTCTTTCACTGGCTGTCTCTATGTTTATGTAAGCTCCAACAGCCTTGAGAAGCAGGAAGCCATTAGACACTATTGATTTTCTCCTCAGACACTGCTTGGAACATTGCTGCACTTTGTGTTATTAAAGTGAAATGATGCATGCAGTGGCAGCGTGACTTTGAATAGGCTTGTTGGCAATGATTAGTCATGATTGGGATGGCCATACTGACTGGCATGTTCAGGTTTGAAAAGTCCATCATTTACTTTTGGAGCAAGTGAGAACAAACAAAGAAAAACATTCACAGTTAGGAAAACAGCAGAGACACTCGAAGAACCACAAAACACAAACAGGAAGAATCCACTGAAACTGACATTTAGTCTTGTGCTTACTTTGGCTCTGGACCAATATTTATAAATTCATTCTGAGAGACAACAGCTGGCTGAGGACTGCCCCGAATAAACGTAAACTTTACAAATGAAAGAAAATATATATTTCTTAGCTAGAAATAGCATCTAATGATTTAATTTTTTTTTTACTGTCATATGTTACAATTTCTGTAATGTTAAACTGTTCAGCTGTCACTGAAATAGATTTAGTCATCATTTCATTTTTTTTCTAACAATCTTTGTGTGGCAGTTGATTGTAGATACGGTAAAACACGTTTGTTCAGGTGGGATGTGGTTGCTGTGGTAAAATTGCAATTGCCCTACTCCCACCTATGATGATTGTGGGTTTTATAAGTAGTAGCAATATGTTAAATGCTATTTTCCTCACAGAAGGGGAGGTGCTGGAGGAGTATAAATACCCTGATGTTCACCTGGACAACAGACTGTACTGAATGTCCAACATCTATGCTGCCTGTAAGAAAGGATAGAGCTGATTGTGTTTTTTAAAGATTCGGTCCTTCAGCATTTGCAGTTCGGTGCAGAGAGTGCGATCTCTGCTAATGCTAATGATTCTGCTAATGCTTTGAAAAATAGAATAACGGTAGCTGCTACAACATCCAACATCTATTTGGGACTGAATTGAAACCTTGTAAAAAAAAACAACACTCCAAATCACTCAAAATGCTTTGTTCTTGTCTTTGAAACTAGTTAGCAAACCTGAAAACTCTCACACCTATAAAGCAGCAATGAAATCTGTGAGAACCTCTGCATGGAACGCCATGGTCCAACTGACCAATAAATAGCTTGAATAAGTGCCCATGGAAGTCCTAAAAAGGTTTGGGTTTACCAACATGATACAAACCAACTCTCCATTGCTACTAATAATTCCAGCTTCATTTACATAAGCACACATTATATTGATATATATGAACTGTAGCGGTGAGTTGTGAAAAACCCAGGTAGCTTAAAGAAGTTCTTGTTGAGCTATTTAACTTAAGACCACAGCCACAAAACAATACATTCTTTCATACAGCTAAGCTGTCTGTTTGTAGTTGACTGAGTTAACTGTATTAGTGGCCTCCCTATGGACAGCTTTTAGGTGTGGCAGTAATTATAAATGGAGGCTCCTATTTCCCCTCTGGGTTCATTTACTTGGTTAAAGTCGCCGCTTTTAATCTAACAGATTGTTTCAAGGGAAATTACTGATCTCTCCTAAGTGTCTTTTAGATGCCATCTACAAAAAACTGTTTTGTCTATCACTTCGATCAGTGCGTTTACGTACATTAAGCGAAAACCGAATTATTGCCTTAGTCTGACTGAAATCGGACTTTAAAAATGCATGTATACACCTAAGTTCAACTTCAGTCGAACCAAACAGGTCTTCTCTTAATCAGGCGATCGCACCCAGATAACGTGGTTAGAAAACCGAATTTCTCTGCATGCAAGTGCTAACACAACTTAGCTGAGCTATTAGTAGCCTAGGCACTCCCCCTTGGGGAATTGACGAGACCGCAGAAGCGGGAGTAACCACAACGGAACTAACAGCAAAAACGATTGTAACACAATCAAACTGTACAGTACTTCCAAAATAAATCATGCTGCATCGTTATTGTCATCCATTTCTTCGCTCATTGTGCATATCCTGCTTTTACCCCATCTGCTTCACTGCTGCCATTATTTGTTTACCATCTGTGTGATGCTCTAGGCCAACTGGAAGAATGCCAGTGTGAAAGGGAGCATGTTGCCACCTAACGTCGCGGAGTCAACCACACTTCATTCATTCAATCGATTTCCTGTGACATGTAGCTGGGATGAAGGTTCCATTCTGGTTAAGCTATTAGCTTGGGTTTTGCCAAAAGCTCGATTTAGATGTGCATGTAAACGTACAGAGTGACTAGACCACCTGACTTTATGAACAGATTTAGACCATTTAATGCAATCACAGCATCTAGGAGAAAGGCTTTGGGGTCTTCACATTTGTCTTTATCACTTTAGTTCATTTCCACATATTCACTGCAGTATGTGTGTGGGAATAGTATAGTAAAACTGGGTTCAATACTGGAAACCCATTTAGTGGGGCCCACATGGGTTAATTTCATGTGTCCACTTTTGGTAACTTATCTAACAAAATACTTGTATGTTAGTGTCATGCTGAATTGCTAGAACTGACCAACATACCTGGCAACATCTATACAAAGCTAAATTAAGTGGTCTTATACATGGGCAGTTTATAGCAGAAAGTTCTTTGTGCAGATTGTTGTCTAATAATCAAACAAAATAAAGGATGAGGAGGTAAAAAGCCAGTCAGGATAAAAAGAACTACTGCTTTCATTGGTGGAAGGTTCACATTTCTGGACAGTGTGCAGGAAGACATCCATACTGACATTCACAGCAACCTCACACTAATCACTGAAGGTAATGCGCATGAAGCTTAGTATCTACTTTTTGTTTTGTTTAATAAACTCACCATACAGGCATAGTTTAAAGTGACTTAAAGATGGAATTCACTAAGCTACCTAGTATTTGTGAAAGATAATCTGTTTATTTGAAGGATGCTCGTCTGAAGAAAGTCAATTTAAATTAGAATCTGCTGATATTTGATAGAATATTCAGTAATCATCAAAAACATCTTATCAGGTAATTTCTTTGCAGGTTTGAAAATACCTATTTTTAGTGTTCAAGCACATAAAAACAGAGCAAAATGGATTTTAACAGGACATGAATATTTATGCTACCATGTATGTCTAACAACAACAACAGGCTAGATGCCCATAGGCTTTAATTGGGCTGGCACAAGACTAATTTTGTTATTTTGGGATTTGAGTCCACGTTCACACAGAGACGTGTTTCCTGTGTCCTGTGTGTGTGTGCGAATGTGTGTGTGTGTGTGTGTGTGTGTGTGTGCGAGTGTGCATGCACACATGTATTGGGGGGCTGGGGGTTCCTGGAAATTTCAAGGGGTGGAATTTGGAAGGGTTTCAGATTTACCGAAGACTACATTATTTTTGGTGTGACCATAAAAATATACAAACTAATTCTTAACGAGATGCAATGATAACAAACCCATAATTCAGTTGCTACATATATGATCCTACACAATGTAAATAGATATTAAATGTTACAAATGCTACACTAGTGTATTCTGAACATGTAAACCATTGGGAATGCTTATGATAAATAACTAAGTCTGTTGGTATGCTTCAAGTAATGTACACTCACTGACTGAAAAACCATTAAGCAGAAAATTCCATACCCAGAATGAATGGCCTGATTTGGACATGATTTGGAACATCATGCAAACCAGTAAAAATGTCTAGAACTAACACCAACACCAGAGGTATGACCAGAGGAGCTTGACAGAGCTTGATGAAGCCAGCCTGCATGCAGCTACATTTTAGTTTGGCATCTGACGCAGATGGTCATGTTGTGCAACTGACCAGTATGTGGGGGTAACATAATAAGATAGGGTATGTAGATGCTCTCACATATGCACCAGCATCGGGCCTATGTGACATGAAGTTATTCAGCCTATACTTGCAATTGGTCCGGGAACACTGCACATTCTATTCCAAAACATGACATGAAGAAATATTTGTCAGAATTGTTCTTCCTTTACGGAACATGAGAAAAAAGGAACATTAGTCTGTACCAAAAACAGCAGTGTTGGAAATTTCCATTACAAACTCAACCATTAGCTGTGTAAGATGACAATGCTTGAAGATTTAGCTTTCCAGTGAATCATTGAACTAATATTATGAAATATTCCAAACTGAAATATTTGTGTAACCACTGTTTTCTGAGAACTGTGTAGTTTCTGGAAACACATCAGATCTTCAGGCCTAAGGATGGGCTTGGAGCACATTTATAAGCCAGAGCTCTAAGCTTAACAAAATGGCAAGGCAATGAATGTCTGAACGTGCTGGCATATGAAGCCACAGGCTAAGTGATGCCAAATATGGAAAGTACAGTATGTGCCTGTAGAAAAATACAGTGCTCAAAGATAGAGTCATATGTTGGGGAATGCCAGATATGGTATTGTATATTCTGTTTAAAACTAAATAGGGATTCTTTATCATTCTGCTTAATATTTCTCCAGATTGATGCACATATCTGTAATTTTTTATATGGGCCTGGTTGAAATAAAATCATTCTTTGTTCAGCAAAGTTCATGTCAACAGTCAACATTTACAAAACAACAGTTTCAAATCTGTTTTGCTTCACTCCCAGAATAACTGTACTACTTTACAGACACTTCACTGAATTTCTAGGTTTTGTCTTAGAAGCAGCATTGTGTAAGTCACCCCATGGGTTTTCAATTAAATTAAGGTCTGGATTTACAGTATTAACAGGTACCTCTAGACCTTCAACCATCACCAGGTAGCTTATCATTAACTGAATCTTTGGCATTTTCTTAAATCCATGTGATTGGTAGTTGTCCACTTTCTTTCACATCTTTCTGTTGTTGTTTTTATGGTATATGAGATCATTTTAGCTGAATTTTTTGCACTTCTTTTCATGCTTTTGTTTTCCAATCAAATGTTAAGTCAAAGTACTTCGTTGTTCTAAACAAACTGTATTTCTGGGGGGATTCAGTTACTGTTTTGACTATCTGTCAGATGATCCGTCCACTACCTAGATTTATATCTCTATTACTTAAACCCTCTGGTGCTTTGCAAAAAGAACCCTTTATATAACTGTCAGTTGTCTGCATATCCAATCAGTCCAATCCTTCAGGGTGCTAAAATGTTTTTGTCATTCAGTGTTTTTTATATGGATGGTATATAAAACATTTTTACTACACAAATGATTGCAGAATATTGGTATATTTTTGTCTTAATTTATGGTTGACATTAGTTAATATGATTTCTTTCTAGATAGACAATTTAGTTTATTACAAAAGAATCATTCATAGTGCAGTGACAATTCACTATCCCACCAAAGAATTGTTTGGCAGCACACTACTAAAACTATCACAAAGACAAATTTTCTCTTATTTCTTTTATCGCTATATATATTTCTCAAAGAAAACCGTTTTAGTCTTAGATATGGACTAGGACTCACAAGTGACAAGTTAAAGAGATTATGTTGGTGATAAAATTAGCAAACCAAAAGAACTGGTTGCATTCTAACAACATAGCCCAAAAACCAACCAAGATTTCTGAATGATCGTACTTTTTTTTTTAATATATATCTGATCTAAAATGCATTGGTTTTACTGGTTCAACTGGGCCTTGATGTATTCAAGTACATAAGTGAACATAAGTAAAAAGTCAACACTAATACCACTGGGGATGCTACATCAGTTAAACAGTGCTGTAAAGATGGATTTGCCTCCTGACATATTCCTTATGTTTTTACTTTTTAGACACACCTAAATATTCTGTCAAAAATACTTTTAACATCAGTTAAAGAATTCACTTAAATAGAACCTGTCTGACAACATGAAGTAGGCTTAAAGAGCACAAAAAGTAACATATGTGCCCTGATCTAAAAAATTCAAGAACAGATGACAAAGTCATTAACATGAATCAATTTAAAAAGGACTAGAAAGCCATTGTAAGGCTTTGGGACTCCAGAGAACCACAGTGGGTACCATTACTGTATTCACAAATGGAGAAAACATAGAACAATGAAAAACCTTCCTGAAAGTAACTGGCCTACCAAAATTATTTCAAGAGCTCAACAATGACTCACTCAGGAGGTCACAACACAGCCCCAAACAATATCTATAGCTCTGCAGGGCTCATTGCCTCAGTTAAGGCTCACGATTTAGCAATGAAAATAACAGACTGGGCATAAATGGCTTCCCAGCTTTAACACATGGAAGACGTTTAAGGAAAAACCCCGGCTGACCAAAAACCCATCTCACTTTTGCCAAAAAACATCATCATAATCTCCAAGATTTTTGGGGAAATGTTCTGTCTACTGTTAAGACAACAGTGGGACATTTTGGAAGGTGTGTGTCCCTTTACATTTGCTAGAACTAACAGCATTTTAGACAAAGGACAGCATACCTACAGTCAAACATGGTGGAGGTAGTGTGATGCTCTGGGGCTGCTGTGTAGATTCAGGACCTGGCCGACTTGCTATAATTCGCTATGGCCATCAAATCTGCTCTCTGCAAGAAGATTCTGAAGGAGAATGTCTGGCTATCAATTTGTGACCTCAAGCCTAACTGCACTTGCAGCAGGGCAATGATTTGCAGAAGATAAGTTCACCTCTAAATGTGTAAAAAAATAAATTACGGTTTTGGAGTAGCATAGTAAACATCTAGATTTAAATCCGACTGATATGCTGTGGAGTTACCTTAGGCATGGTGTTCATGCGAGGAAACCCTATAATGTTGCTGGATTAAAACAATTCTGCAAAGGAGAGTGGGTAAAAAGTCCTCCACATTGGTGTAAAACACTCATTGCCACGAATGGTAGTTGTTTCTGCAAAGTGTGGCTCAACCAGTTGTTATGTTTAGGTGGTAATTACGCTTTCTCATAAGGTCAAACTTATTAGAATAGTTTTACCATTACTAAATGAAATAGCCATTTGAAAACTGTCTTTTGTATTTAGTCAGGGTATCCTTGTCAGATGATCTGAAACATGTAGGTGTGACAACAAAAGTAAACACTGAAGAAATCTGTAAAAGGGCAAAAACTGACAGCACATGGTTTTTAGCACAAAAGCAACGCCCACTATCTAATCTATATAAACTAAATAATGAAAAACAGAGATGCAACCATTAAAACTGAATAAATTCCAACATTCATCTTTTTTCATATAAAACATCTTTCAGATCTGGCAGGAATTAGCTTTATTGGAATTTAGTATTCTATGTTATTACCCAAATTTGTAGCTATTTTTCAAATAAGCTTGTCAAGAAATCATGTCTATATAAGAGGCAGGACTACCTAGTTAAAGGCTAGGAGAGAGAAAAGAAATCCTTTTGTCCCATTTGTTATAAATTAGACATAATATAAACAAAGTACACACTGTTTCTATGCCATGGTCCCAGAGACATGACACTTTTCTGCTGTTTGGCACTGAGAAATAGAGGATCTGAGTAAAGGTGTGTATTGTCTTGTCTTACAACTAAATATATATATTTTTCACATATTCCAAATTATTATCTAAAAAGCCATTACCGTGTTAATATATCAACCTGAGATTTTTTTTCCCTAAAGGTCAGTGTGGGTGTTGCTTCATTTCTTATCTGATTTCACTTTAAACATAAACTTAGCTCAGTAAATACATACGACAAAAGTGCAAACCTTTTTGATGCTCACAGAGACTAAAGTTTGAAATAGTAAACACTATACATATGGGTCCTGTTGCGTAAACATTTAATTAAGTTTGTGATGAAGAGTCATGGTGATTCTGCAGTCAGACAACAGTGCTTATGTCGTCAGCATCATCAGGTTTCTTGGGCTTGCTGGGAAGAGACTTGAGGTACTCCAGGTGGCGCCGGGCATCCTCCTGGTTCTGACGAACATAATACACCACATATGATATAACCATTGCAAACCAACCAAACATGGTGACTAGCATTGCATAGTCTGTGGTCCTTTTTGCCAGGTTACATAGGTCAGTGTCCACTGCCAAAAAAGGCCGACCTTCCTGATCGACAAGTTCCGAGCTCCTACAAAGTACCCTAGCGGCAGCCTCATGGTTATGAGCCATTCCACCAATGGCCTGCTGGAGGGCGCAGTCACAGTGCCAGGGATTATCATCCACAATGATCCGGGCCTTCAGCCGAGCAAAAGCATCCCTATGAACACTAGTGATGCGGTTGTGGGAAAGATCCAGCACCTGTAAAGTCCCCTCTATGCCACTAAAGGAACTTTCCCCTAAAGTTTCCACTGCATTATATGAGAGGTTCAGTTCCCTCAACAGCCGGAGTCCACGGAAGGCTTGGTCAGGCACAGCACCTATTTGGTTGTGGTCCAGCCTCAGAAGGACAGTGTCAACAGGAAGGTTGGGGGGAATCTCTTTGAGGCGCGACTGACTGCAGGTAACATTGAGACCGTGGAGGTGGGGGTCACGTAGACAGCTGCAGCCCTTTGGACACATGCTGGCCGAGGGGAAGCACAGGGCCATGAGGACAAGGCTCTGAAGGAGCAGGCACATGGGGATGGAGCGCGACAGCCACAAGTCCAGCAGAGTCATACTGACCGGCTTTCAGCAGCATCCCGTCTGGGGCCGCAACACCACCAATTGTCCTTTACACACATGGCATAGTGGCTGCTGGACCTCACACTGCACTCACTACAGATAGTGGTGTGTGC